>PVIA01003142.1:0-179707 GCA_004024845.1 Tonatia bakeri | reverse complement strand
AAAAAAAAAAAAAGAAATATTATGCCTTCATTCTCAAACACACAGGTTGTTTTCTGTCCTATAATGGAAGCAATTGCCTACTCCTCACCCCAAAGCTGGGACACCAGCCTAATGCCATTTCTGGCATTACCCCAGCAGCTAGTTAGTATGCATTCCAAGTCAAGGAAAGAGTTCCTGGTAGCACTCCTCTAATCCTAAAGGCAACTCAACTTTTCCTCCTGAGTTCAACCACCGAGTGAATTACCTTTCTTTTCTTTCCTTCCTTAACTGTTTTTAATGATTTTACTTTTTCACTTGTAGTGCTTGCTTCTTTTTCATATCCATTTTTTCATTTCTTCCCATTTTTATTTTGTTATTTTTTTCAGTTCACTGAGGAATTATTGACATATCCCTTTTATTTTGAAATCTCTTCTCCTTTTATAAAAAAAATAGATGCTATTTCTCCCTCTATTCCTAAGAGGACTGTAAACATAATCATTTTAAGGTCAGCTTCTGGTTACTTCATTATTTTCATTACATTAGTAGTGAATTCATCCCTTGATTGTTGATTTTATTTGGCTCTGTGTTTTAGCACTGATTTTCCTTATAGCCTTGGGGGTTCTGATTTGCACATTCATTTTGAGGGCACATTTCTCCTCCTGACCACCCTAGTCTCTCTGCTGCTTTCCTTCTTCCTTGCCCAGCAGTTTCTAGTTGCTTCCATCGAGTCCCTCAGGCTCCTAGTCCAGAATTAAGTATTATGTTGGTGCCTTAGACTCTCCGTGCATATGGGGGAAATGCAAAACTAGGCACCAATTCACTGAAAAAGTTTACTCAGGTCCTAGCTTCACCATCTTACAGGTAACCTACATTTTAAAGCCATAAGTCTAAATAGCTAACAGTTGCAGATTTCCTAGCCTCCTTTAATAGGTGGAAGGTATATGTGTGCATGTACAAGTATGTGCATGTGTGTGCATGTGTGTGAACAAAAAGAGCACACACTGATTTCAAGCACAGGGCCTGATTCTGGCCTTTCACAGTGCTTTGTGCCCTTGCCATTCCTGTCACTACAAAAAGACCAATCCCTGGTCACTTCTGCCTGCTTTCCCATCCAGAGCCCACTAGTCCATTTATCATGCATGTATGTGTTTCATGTTTTCTCCACAGAGATATTGTATGTGTGTGTGCACGTACATACATGTATACATATGTGTACATATATATGTGCACACACATGTATACATTTGTGCGTGTGCACGAACACTTATATGTATAGGCCGAACACAGCCTATCTCCTCACACAGCCACAGCAAATATATACATATATGCATGCTATGGCTATGTTTTTTCTCTCGTTTAATATTTTAATGTCTTATCTATAATTTTATATATTTGGAGCAGGAGAAAGCCTCGAAGCATGACCTTATGACACCATCTTCACCAGAAGCCTCCTAGATGCTCAGCACATATCTCTGTTAGCCCACAAGTTACATGGTATTATAAGTGTTTACACTGCTGACTCCACTGCTTGCCCAAAGTCATAAGTCACATTGCAGAGACAGGATTTGAACCTCAGTCTACTGACTCTTGTTTAGAACACTGAGGAATACAGCCACACTCATCGCTCCATCACCAGTGCCTTGCACAAGGTCTGACACAAAGAAACGGGTGCTTAGTTAATGTTTTTTAAGTGTCTTAACCTTAGACTCCCATTGCTGTCTTCTAGATTTATCATAATCCTACTCTGGGCCCCCTAAACTAACATAGTACCACTCTCTTAAGAAATGCAAGATCAGTGAACACCTAATTCTTAACTATCCTCCCTTTCTTGTGCCCATGACAAATATCACAATTGGTCACAGAACTCTCTCTTAATGCCTGAACCTTGCTCCATGATCCTCCTTACCTAGTGCTTCAAGCACTCACCATTAATTGATGAGCATTTGCCCTCTCAGTATAGACACAAATTTCTCTTTTACCAATTGAAGGACCTAAGCTCTCAGAAGCCAAAACATGGAGGCATTAATAAATTATTGGTGTCCTTATATTGTTCTGGAATTTTTACTCCCTATACTAATTTTGTCCTACAGTATGAAAACAAACACATTTAGGACCTCCCGTCAAGATGGAGGCATAGATAAACACAGCCTATCTCCTCACACAGCCACAGCAAAAATTACACCTAGGCTACAAAACAAATATCACCCAGAATCATCAGAAAATCGAGCTTTATGGAAGTCTGACAACCAAAGAATTAAAGAAGCCACATTCGTCTAGACAGGTAAGAGGCACAGAGATGTGGAGGGGTGGGGACATGGAGACTTGCATGGAGAGGCACAGAGACAAAGAGATGAAGAACAGGCAGTCCCATACCCACATGTGATGGGTAAAAATCAGGAGGGATACCCCAGGAGCAAGGAATCCCAGCCAAACACTAGAACATCCAGCCCAAGGTTCCGGTGACAAGAAAACAAGTCTCCATACCTTCTGGCTACAAAACTAGTGGGGGATGGGGTGGTAGAAGAAACTGCAGGATTCTCAGGAGTCTCTTCTTACAGGGTTCACAGTGGACTTAGGATTTACGCAGACTCACTCACTCTGGGCTTCAGCACTAGGGCAACAGCTAGAAGGGCATCATGGCATATGGGGAGAAACTGAAGTGTCTGGCATCAGAGTGAGTGCCAGAGGACAGCTTCCTCCTAGATAAAACTTCAGAGTTTAGGCACTGGCATTGTCCCCTTTCTGAGCCCTTCCCCCCACAAAGCCATCAAGCACTGACACCATATCGAAGACTCCATCAACCTGGTTCATATGGGTTGCCACACCCTGGAGATTACCTAAGGCTCTACCCCAACCAATTTATCAGTGTATTTTCTACAATAGACCATACTACGGAGATAAGCAGAAGCAGCTCTACCTAATACACAAAAACAAACACAGGGAGTCTGCGAAAATGAGGAGACAAAGAAACATGGCCAAATGAAAAACAAACAAACAAACAAAAAAACAGAATAAAACCCTAGAAAAAGAACTAAACAAAATGCAGATAAGCAATCTATCAGGTACAGTGTTTAAAATACTGGTTATTAGGATGTTCAAAGAACTCATTGGGTACTTCAACAACATAAAAAAGACTGAGGCAGAAATAAAGGTTACACTAAGTGAAATAAAGAAAAATCTACAGGGAACCAACAGTGGATGGAAATGGATGAAACTGAGAAGCAAATCAATGATTTGGAACATAAGGAAAAAAAAACCCATTTAATCAGAACAGCAAGAAGAAAAAAGAATTTAAAAAAAAGCAAGGATAGGGTAAAGAGCCCTTTAGACAACTTCAAAGGTACCAACATTCCAATCATACAGGTGCTAGAAGGAAAAGAGAAAGAGCAATAAATTGAAAATTTATTTGAAAAAATAATGAAAGAAAACTTCCCTAATTTGGTGAAGGAAATAGACATATATGTTTAGGAAACACAGAGACTCCCAAACAAGATGGATGCACAGAGGACCACACCAAGACACATCATAATTAAAATGCCAAAAGTTAAAGATAAAGAGAGAATCTTAAAAGCAGCAAGAGAAAAGCAGATTGTTACCTACAAAGGAGTTCCCATAAGACTGTCAGCTGATTTTTCAAAATCAATTTGCAGGCTAGAAGGGACTGGCAAGAAGTATTCAAAGTGATGAAAAGCAAGGACCTACAACCTAGATTACTCTATCCAGCAAAGCTATCATTTAGAATCGAAAAGCAGATAAAGTGCTTCCCAGACAAAGTAAAGCTAAAGGAGTTCATTATCATCAAGCCATTATTACATGAAATGTTAAAGGGACTTATTTAAGAAAAAGAAAAAGATCAAAACTATGAACATTAAAATGGCAATAAATTCACAACTATCAACAACTGATCTAAAACACAAACTAAGCAAACAAGCAGAACAGAAACAGAATCATAGACATAGAGATCATTTGGAGGGTTACCTGTTGGCAGGAGGAAGGGGGAGAATTGAGGAAAAGGTGCAGGGATTAAGAAGTACAAGTTGGTAGGTACAGAATAGGCAGGGGGATGTTAAGAACAGTATCGGAGATGGGGTAGCCAGAGAACTTATATGCATGACCCGTAGACATGAACTAAGGTGGAGGGAGGATCGCCAGAGGGAATGAGGGATACTGGGTAGAAGGGGGCAAAGAGGAATAAATCAGGACAACTGCAATAGCACAATCAATAAAATATACCTTAAAAGAAGGGAAAACCAACACATCTAGAAATAATACAATTCTGTGATCCTGTGTTATCTACAAATAGCCCACAACTGAGAACATTATCTGTAGTTTTCTATAATGTTACCTTCTATTTGAATAAAATTAACTTTCTCTTATTTAATTTCATACTACACCAATGTAGGTTTTATTGTTTATTTTTTACAGATGAGGAAACTGAAGCACAGAGAGGTCAAGTGGCTTGGCTAACCTCACACAATAGGTGAGCTGCAGAACCTGTACCAAAGCCGAGACTTTTTCATTTCGAATCTTTGTATTGCCTATTATATCAGCATTATTTCTATTGTTTTACTGTTTTTCTGAAACAATACTTTTCAAGCGCTGGACACATAAAGATGACCTTCAGAATTATTTTTTCTTTCAATATTATCTTTGACTAATATGATAAAACATTCACAAAATCACTGTTTTTTTAAAATTTATTACACATCCTTATTTTTTGTGTTTTTTTGCTGTTATTGCCTTTTTGTTTCCTACATTTGATAGATTCAGTACTGTGTGCGCCTGAGGACTGGGACTGTTCTGCATCCTCAGTGAGGGGCCAGGCCCTGACACATGTTTGCATAACTGTTTCAAACAGTTATCCCCAAGGTTACACAACCTTAATGCTCAGGTGTGTGCTGAGTTTCCCAAAGTCACATCATCTTACTTTTTAAAAAATAAAGATGACTGAGAAAATACATAACCAAATTTAAGTTGTATATAAGCCTTTTCATATATGATACCATAAATTGCACGTTTTTAAAAATAGCTTTTTGAAGAACAGGTATCCTGAGTTTTAGCAAGGAAAATATAGTCGTTGTGGGATCACGATTTATGTAAAATGCTTTGTGACTCAGCCAACCTCTAGCTGACCTCAGAATGCAAACCTTAGCTGGTTTCATCCCTCCTGTGGTTTTTCCACATTGTTGGTAGCTTTCATTTAAAATAATATTAGCTTGAGCCTCCAGTGTAACCAAGCCTTTGTTCTCCTCTGATTGTTCTTCTAGCAGAACTGACAATAGAAGCCTTTTCTCTGACTCTGGTTAAGTACAAATCCATTATCAACTGGATTCAAGGACCTACTGGGCTCCAGGCTTTTACCACCTACCCCAGTCACCTGCAAATATATGTATGTCAGGGACAGCAGTGTATAAACCACCATCCTGGTATTATCGTTGTCATAATATCTACCACTTACTGAGTCCTTACTATACAGCATGTATTTTACTGAACCTTTTCCATGAATTAGCTATTCATGTCATTTAAACCTTCACAACAACTCTATGGAGTAGATTCTACAATTTTCTTTCTACAGGGAGCGAACTGGAAACTCAAGGAAGTTAAGAAACTTACCCAATGCCACTGAGCTACAAGAGGTAAAGACAGGATTCAAACCCAGGTCACTTCTGTTTTTGAATCTTCATGATTCTCATCTTAAATATTAAGTATATATAGTGCACACAGAGAGAAACATAGAAGTTGGCCCTTTCTGTCTCTTCAGCCACATGGTTCCTGTGAAAAAGCTTGCAGCAGAGAGGGGCAAAAAAAAGAAGCAGGTTTTGAAGTTCACCCTTAACTGCACCCATCCTGTAAAAGGTGCAACTGTGGATGCTGCCAATTTTGAGCAGTCTCTTCAGGAGAGAATCAAACAGAAAAGCTGGGAACCTTGGTGGAGGGGCTGTAACCATTGAAAGAAGCAAGAGTAAGGTCACTGTAACTTCTGAGCTGTCTTTTTCCAAAAGGTATTTGAAATATCTTACAAAAAATTTTTGAAGAATAACTTACATGACTGGTTGTGCATCAGCAAAGAGAGTTACAAATTGGGTTGCTTCCAGATAAACCAGGATGAAGAAGAAGAGGAGGAGGATTAAAACTTATTTATCTGACACATACAAGCTCTTGAATAAAACCTAAGAACCAAAAGGAAGGAGGAGGAGGAAGTTGACTATTAGATATAAGATCATATTTTGCATATTTATTTAAACATAGGTTATGATTTTATGTTTTTTTAAATATTTTATTTCTTTTTACAGAGAGAAGAAGGGAAGGAGAGAGAGAAGGAGAAAAACATCAATGTGTGGTTGCCTCTCACACACCTTACACTGGGGACCCAGCCTGCCACCTAGGCATGTGTCCTGACTGGGAATCGAACCGGTGACCCCTTGGTTCACAGGCTGGCACTCAATCCACTGAGCTACACCAGCCAGGGCAATTTTATGGTTTCTTTTCACATTTTGGAATCAATAAATATTTCTGGTGCATCCAACGCTTCAGTCAGCTCTGGAAAGATTCATGGCATCTATGAGCTAGACCTGTGGTTTCTAAAAGGTGAAAGATGCTATCAAATAACTACAGCATTTAAAGAACATGTTGCTCTGGGAAATTCTTATTTCAGGGGCAAGGAATAGGAAAGAGACAGAGTATGTTTTTAAATTTTTAGATCATTGTAGATATACATGCAGTTGTAATAAATAATAGAGAGAGACTTCATGTACCTTTTACTTAGTCTCTCCCAAGGGTAACATCTTGTAAAACTATAGTACAATTTCCCAATGAGGATACTGACTTGATAGAATTCACAGATTTTAGTTCTCATTCAATGTGGCATACTTTCTTTTAAAACACTTATAATCCACATACCATAAATTAACTCATTTAAAGTACACAGTTCCATGATTTTAGCATATTCAGTGTTGTACAACCATTGTCACTACCTAACTCCAGAACAGCTTCATCATTCCCAAAAAGAAACTCCCTATCCATTAGCAGTAACTGCTCATTTCTCTCCCCACCCCAGCCCCACTGAAAACAGACCACCACTATTCTGCTTTCAGTCTCTATGATTGGCCTATTCTGGGCATTTCATGTAAATGTAATCATACATATGTTGCCTTTTGTGCTTGGCTTCTTTCAATGAGCATATTTTCAAAGTTCAACCGTCTTATACCATGAATCAGAATTGCATTACTTTCTCAGGCTGAAAAATATTTTGCTGTGTGGAATATACCACATTTTATTTATCCATTTACCAGCCTATGGATGTTTATGTTGTTTCTGCTATTTTGCAATTATGCATAAAGTTGCTATGAATATTGCTTTACAAGTTTTTTGTGTGGACATACTTTTTCATTTTTCTTGGTTATATACTCAGGAGTGGGAGTGTTGGGTCATGGGGTAGCTCTATGGGACGATCAAACTGCTTTCTACAGCATCAGCATCATGTTTCATTCCCACCAGCAACGTAAGAGGGTTCCAGTTACTCCACATGCTCACCACCATGTTATGTCTCTTTGATTACAGCTCTCCTAGTGAGTGTGAAGTGGTAACTCGTCATGGTTTGGATTTGCTTTGCCCTAATGGCTAATGATGTTGAATATTTTTTCATGGGCTTATTGGCCCTTTGTGCATCTTCTTTGGATGGAGGTGGGTTATTTTTAAAAGTTCTGAATGTACTTGATGGTAAAGTAAATGTTTACTGCATTTTGATGTTAGAAAAAATACATTCTATTTATTTACATACTCACTCATTAAACATCTTCCAAGCATATATGATATTTCAGCTATCAGAAGTACAGAGAGAAGAAGAAATCTGACAGTTAGTCATGAGAAGTGGCATAGATAAGGTTCTGGCCATTTTTATAAAAATCTCTTTCTGACTTTTCATCCCAATGATTCATCTACATTCCTGGCAGGGGCAGAAATGCAGTGAGATAAGGTCCTTGATCTCTAATAGCTCACTCTGTAGCAGGGAATACAAACACATAAACACATCATTGCAATCCTATGTGGTCAATACAATGGCAGTTGTTTATGTAAAGAGCTATAGGAGCATAGAAGAGAAAGGAATTAATTACACTAGGCATCTAGGAAGGATGCATGGGGAGGTGACATTTGAATTTGGTGTTACAGGATGTTTAGACATTTGACAGAGACAGAAGGCAGAAGGGCATTCTAGGCATCAGGCAGAATGTGAACTGAGGTGGAAGGCGCAAAGTAGGAATGGAAGGGAGGGTGTGCTAGGCTGTGCAGAGCCACACAATGGAGCTTCTATCTACAATGTTGATTTAGATTTTTAAAGATTTTGTTTATTTATTTTTTAGAGAGGGAAGGGAGGGGGAGAGAGAGAGAGAGAGAGAAACATCAATGTGCGGTTGCTGGGAGACATGGCCTACAACCTAGGCATGTGCCCTGACTGGGAATCGAACCTGCGATGCCTGGTTCGCAGCCTGCACTCAATCCACTGAGCTACACCAGCCAGGGCTCTGGATTTAGATTTTTTAAAAAAGATTATTTATTTTTAGAGAGAGAGGAAGGGAAGGAGAAAGAAAGGGAGAGAAACATCAATGTGTGGTTGCCTCTCATGTGGCCCCCACTGGGGACCTGGCCCACAACCCAGGCATGTGCCCTGACTGGGAATTGAACTGGCAACCCTTTGGTTTGCAGCTCGTGCTCAGTCCACTGAGCTACACCAACCAGGGTTTGATTTTTTTTTTTAAGCAGAAGAATGGTGTGATTGGATCTGAAGTTTAAGAGATTACTCTGGGGGCAGCCAGGTAGATGAATTAAGAAGTGGGCAAACTCCATAGAGGCCCACCCTTATGGAGTAAATATTTTTGGCCTTGCCAAAAATATGATCTTCATCACAACTTCTCAACTCTGCTGTTACAGTGTGAAAGCAGCATAGACAATACTTAAATGTGTATGCCTGGCTATATTGTAATACAGCTTTATTTACAAAACCAGGTGGGTGAATTTGTCTGGAAGGCCATGGTTTACTGACTCCTAGATTAGACCAAAGGGAGAATGAAAGTAAAAAGACCTGACTATCTAGAAGTTCTCTCATTTGTGGTAAAAATCAAACTGGAGCAAGAGAAGTGTGCTTTTAGCAGAGGCAGAGGGTATCTTTTTAGACATCAAGAACAGTCAGGTCTTCAGTGTGGTTTGGACTGGAAAGTGGAATTGTGCTCCCCACCCCAGGCAGGTGTTTCCTACAAGGTGAGGCAGAACTCCTTATTGACCCCAAAGCACATCACTCATTTTCAGGCCACTTCAGTTCCTGTGTCAGCAACATGGAGGTGTGGAGCCTAACCAGTGACTATCTTGTCAAGGACCCTCAGCCAAGGAAAGAAGTCTAGATAACGAGGCATAAAGTCTTGGCAAAGATCATTTGGCTTGAGGCTGGGAGGCTTGATTCCAGTTAATTTAAGTAAAGAAGAATTTGTTCAGGGCACTTCCTAGAACCAAGAAGTGGGATGTGCAGGTGGTCCTGGACTAGAGCCAGGTCTAGAAAGTTGGGAGCAGGTGCTCTTCTTGTCCTCTCTCGGGCTATATCGAGTCCTCTTCCTGTGTCTGCTGCAGGCCTTCTACCTCCATATGCAGTCGGCTCATCAGTTAGTGTGGGGTGGAGACACGGAAAAGGTTTATGAGTGGCCCTATAAAAATGAGAGGACTTTCAAAAAGCCCTTTAAAAGTCTCTGCCTGCTGATGAAAACTGCCAAACTTCTTTATTCTTGGCTAGTGTTATGTCAACTCACAGTAGTAGTACTGGTTATCCCAGACCAATCAGCTGCTCTGATTGGCTCCCGGTGACATAATATAAATTCCCCAATGTGATTGGCAGGCCAGCCGCTGTAGCTGAGCCACTGAGCTGGAGGAAAGTGGAGAATGTGAACTGTGCATGCCCAGAATGACAGTAGCCCCATAGGGGGGAAACTAACCAACATCCTCTAAAGCATTGGGCAGTGTTTTAAAGGAAAAAGAGGTCTTTGAGCTTGTGAAATCGGTGTACGTCCCTGAAATACACCTGGATTCCTTTGTGTTGCTTCTGCCTCCCCTTTTCACAGGTGTGCCTCTCTTTCTCTCTCCCCCTAGAGACTGGCAGACAGGTGCTGACACGTCTGCCTCCTGTCCCATTCCCTCTCTCTGCCCAAACATGCTCTCTGGAGTCCTTAGGTGGGCAGGCAGCTTCCCCCGCCTCTGCAGCCCAGGCCAGGCTGAGCATTCAGGTCCTTCCCTGCTCCAAGTGGCTATGGTATCAGCATCTCAAACTGTGGCCTTGTGCTGCTGCAGGCACCTTCCCTGACAAATTCCCCAAACAGAGCAAAGCCACAGCGGGAGAAAGAAATCTAACAGGAAACACGAACGTACTGGCACAGTTGGGAGGAGAGTGTTTTCTTTAACTGGAACAGTAACTAGGGCTTGGGGACCGGCTCACCTGGTGAATTGCGGCACATTCTCTCCTCTTGGCCAGCTACCAAAAGAGAAGAGAACACATGCTATAGCTGGTGGCCTCAAGGGACACATGGGGTATTTTAGAAAGGCTCTGGGTTTGCAGAAGAGAACAGCACAGCCCAAGATGGTAGGGAAGCTACTATGGGTTGGGATTCTGTTCCTGGCTCTCAGGAAATTCGCAGTGTGGTTTGGGGAGCTGAGTCTCCGTTGCCTAATCTGCTGAATAGGGGAATACAACCCAGTTGTATCTAGGCCTTTTCCAGCTCAGTTTTCCCCTCCTCATGGAACACTGGAGTTGAAAGAGCTGGATGAAGTGTTCTGATGCCAATAATATTATCCGTATCTGTCCTTTAGTAGGCCTCCTACTAGGCCAGGCACTGTGCCAGGGGCTTTACATACACTGATGCTAATCTTGAGAATAATCCTGCACAGTAAGAAGAGAAAGCAGGTTCCAAGAGTTTTAGTAATTTGCCCAATGTCACACAGCCAATATTCTTGATTTAAACTCAGGTCCTCCTGGCCCTAAATTCCCCAGAATATGTTTGTTTTTTTTTTCTTTTTGATTTGCTTAAAAAAAAAATGCGAAGGCCCTGGCCAAATAGCTGAGTTGGTTGGAGTGCTAGGACTGGGGATTTGACCCCCAGTCAGGGCATGTACACGAGTCAACTGGTGAATGCACAGAAGGGTGGAACAACAGATCAATGCTGCTCGCTCTCTCTCTAAATTAAAAAAAATAATAAGAAAAGCTAATTTTAAGTTTTTCTACGAACATTTTTACTTGATGACTGCTATCGAGTATTAACAGAACATTTAAAACTATTGGCAGAGGATATTGGAAATAATGTCACGGAGACACTTGGAAGCTGGAACCTGAGAAGCTCAACAGCTTGTTTTCTCCATGAGCCAGTATGCTAATGGCTGTGATTTTGTCATTTATAACAGTTTGCACAGTTAATTAAGCAGGCATTTCTAGCCCAACCCAGATGTTTAATCCATCAATATATTCTGAGCTGAATCATGGTTCATATAATGAGCAAGAGAAATGCCAGTGTTTCGTCATCTTCTGCGAAGGAAGCTGACTTTCAGGTGCTCTGCCACCTAAAACAGGTTTGAGCAGCCTTGTTCCCCCTCTCTATGAATGCACACTTTATGCACAGGAAAACTTCCTGGACAAAACACAGCAAGGGAGAGTTTTCTCATCACTTTAGAAGCCATAACCCTGGGGGTTGTTTTCTTCTCTTCCCTGAAATTAGAAAATGTTCTTCCATTTATATATGCACTTGGAAAGTTTTCCATCAAATCACCCTCACATGGGAAGACCCTCCCCACTGCCAACAAAACCAGTAATTGAGTTCAGTATGGCTATGAACTAGATAACCAGGCTAGCATAAGTTCAACTAGTTGTGCCATGGGTAGAAGAGGGAGCACTTTCCGTGAAGCAACCACATGCTGCTGGTCCAGGTGTATAGCCTACAATCTCCTGACTCCCAAGACTGCCCCATCCGACTGCTCTCCCTCTGAGGTTGAGGCTATGAGCTGGAATACTTTTCTTATTACCATCTCCAAATGACCTCCAAATGTTCCCTGTGAGCTTTGGAGACCTGCTCACCATCTTTCTTTCTGTCACATTCCCTGCCACTCTCTTGGAGATTGTCCATATCCATTTGAACAATTCACGCTTCAACTATGTTTTCAGGACAGCATTATAATTTCATCAAGGTGGCTAGGACCTGGCTATTCTGTAGTCACTCTTTACTATATAAACTACTAGAAATAATATGAGATGTGTGTGCTGAGAAATTTTAAAATAAAGTCATGCCAGTGTGCTGGTAGAATTCAGATCTGGATGTCAAATTTACTGAGCTAGTGTGAGCTGGATCCTAAAGGTAACATTTGAGCTTTTACTTTTTTATTTAGAGCTAATCTAACTCTAAAAAGTGGTTAGGAATCTCCAAAAAGGAGTTGAGGTGCTACTAATGATGTCAGGATTAATACCACTGCAGTTTTACAGATTAAAAAACTGAGTATTAGAATAAATATTGTCCCCAAGATCACATAGTAATTTGTATAATGAACACTTGATCTTAAAACTAAGAGACATAGTGATGAAAGCAGAGTGCAAAGTGGAAGAATTAATACCTGACAGGATTATCATAAGAATGCAAGGAAAATGATACAACTTGCCCTGGCTGGCATAGCTCAGTGGATTGAGTACAGGCTGTGAACCAAAGCATCGCAGGTTTGATTCCCAGTCAGGGCACACGCCTGGGTTGCAGGCCACAGTCCCCAGCAACTGCACATTGATGTTTCTCTCTCTCTTTCTTTCTCCCTCCCTTCCCTCTCTAAAAATAAATAAATAAAATCTTTAAAAAAAATACTCGCCTGTTTAATACCTGATGAAAAACATAATTAAGGAGTTTTCTCTATTATTAACATCTATATTTAAAAAAAGAAAATGATACAACTTATGTAAAGTGCAGGGGTGGGGCTGGTAGGGGGGTGGGGAAGGGAAGGGTGGGGTGGGGCTGTTGAGCAGTGTTAATTTTCCACTCAGTCTTCAAATTCAGAGCTCTTTCCAATTACACCACACTGCCTCTTCATCACTGGAATTCATCACAGAGGTTATTATATGTAAATTTTATGATGGATAAAATAGTAAAATAGTCATTTAATTTGAGCATCATGCCAACTCTTGCAATGTATTATCCCCATTTTCCAGGAGAGGAAACCCAGCTTCTCAGAGGATAAATGATCTGCCAAGGCCACTCAGCTGATAAGCAGTAGGGCTGGGATTTGAAGCCAGGTCTGACTAACCCAGAGGCCACACCTTTCCCAGTAAACCACACTTTCTGAGTTGATAATTAAGCTTCTAATAACAATAAGCATAGAAGGACTATGCATATGTATTTCCTTTAGATAAGTTAATACTATGTGGAAATATCATTGAGGAACTGGAAAGTGAGAATACTATCCCTCTGTGACATTATCATGTGTACATATGTAATCATATTTAAAATAACCATATAGTTCACATGTCAACCTGAGGGAAACAACCCAATTAGCACATGTTTTTAAAATAATTGTATTTTAAGTATATAAATGAGTCACTTATAAAACTATAATTATTTTTTAATATATTTTATTGATTATGCTATTACAGTTGTCCCATTCCCCCCCTTCACTCCCCTCCACCCTGCACACCCTCTCCCACCCACTTTCCCCCTCTTTAGTTAATGTCCATGTGTCATAAGTTCTTTAGCTTCTACATTTCCCATACTATTCTTGCCCTCCCTCTATTTTCTACCTACCATCTATGCTACTTATTCTCTGTACCTTTTCCCCCTCTTTCCTCCTCCCACTCCCCTGTTGCTAACCCTCCATGTGATCTCCATTTCTGTGGTTCTGTTCCTGTTCTAGTTGATTGCTTAGTTTGTTTTTGTTTTAGGTGTGGTTGTTAATAATTGTGAGTTTGCTGTCATTTTACTATACATGTTTTTGATCTTCTTTTTCTTAGATAAGTCCCTTTAACATTTCATAAAATAAGAGCTTGGTCATGATGAACTCCTTGAGCTTGACTTTATCTGAGAAGCACTTTATCTGCCCTCCCATTCTAAATGAAAGCTTTGCTGGATAGAGCAATCTTGGATGTAGATCCTTGCCTTTCATGACTTGGAATACTTCTTTCCAGCCCCTTCTTGCCTGCAAGGTCTCTTTTGAGAAATCAGCCGACAGTCTTATGGGAACTCCTTTGTAGGTTACTGTCCCCTTATCTCTTGCTGCTTCTAGAATTCTCTCCTCCATTTTTACCTTGGTTAATGTAATTATGATGTGCCTTGGTGTGTTCCTCCTTGGGTCCAACTTCTTTGGGACTCTCTGAGCTTCCTGGACTTCCTGGAAGTCTATTTCTTTTGCCAGATTGGGGAAGTTCTCCTTTATTATTTGTTCAAATAACTTTTCCACTTGCTCTTCCTCTTCTGATACCCCTATAATTCAGATGTTGGAACGTTTAAAGATGTCCTGGAGGTTCCTAAGCTTCTCCTCATTTTTTTTGAATTCTTATTTCTCCATTCTTTTCTGTTTGATTGTTTTTTTCTTCCTTCTGGTCCACTCTATTGTTTTGAGTCCCAGTTTCCTTCCCATCGCTATTGGTTCCCTGTGCATTTTCCTTCATTTCCCTTATCATAGCCTTCATTTTTTCATCTAATTTGTGACCAAATTCAACCAGTTCTGTGAGCATCTTGATCATCAGCGTTTTGAACTGTGCATCTGATAGGTTGGCTATCTCTTGGTTGCTTAAAAGTATTGGCTCCGAGGCTTTGATTCATACTTCTATTTGAACCTTTTCTTTTTTTGGGGTCTGGTCACGCCTGCTATGTATTACAGGTGGAGTCTTAGGTGTTCTGGGGGGTGGGGACCAGCCCAGTCGCTGGGTTGTAACATTGTATGTGGGGCAGGGGTCTGAGAGGAAACAATGGTTCTTGCTCCTCTCTCTGTTGGATTTCAGTCCCTCCTGCCACTTCCCCCAAGCTAACTGGGCCTTTCTGGTGCTAATTCCCGTATGGGTGGGCTTGTGCACATTCTAGGACCCCGTGGGTCTCTCCAGTGTACTCTCCTGTGAGGCTGGGAGTATCTCCCTGCACCTCAACCCCCACAGGTGTTTTTAATCAGTGTCCCAAAGTTCTATTTCCCAGTGCTGGGACCCTGGGTTGTGTAGTCTGTCTCACTGCCCAATTTCTACTGGTTTATCTGTGCATGAATGTGGCCTGGACAGCCAGGTGCCTTGTGCACAGTGCCTCACTTCACAGTCACTGCCTGGCTGGGTCTGCCAGGGGCCTGTGTGCCCAGGGTCCACCCACTTCCGTCTTGTGCTTGATTGCCTTATGAGCGCGGGATGCCTTATGTGCCTGGGATGAATTACGCATCTGGTGCCACTGCTTTTTGTGCCTTGAACCCTCTCTGCCCGGCTGCCTGACTCCGCCTCTCCTACCAGTCTGGATTAATGTGTATATATTAACTCCTTGGTTGTCCGACTTCCATACAGTTCAACTTTCTGTCAAATCTGGTTGTTATCTTGTTTCTAAATTGTTGCTGACCTTACTTTGGTTGTGCGAGGAGGCACAGTGTGTCTACCTATGCCTCCATCTTGGCCGGAAGTCCCCCCAAATTATCATTCTTTTATTGGAAAAATGTCTGCATTTTTGTTTAAACATATGTTTGTTGTTCTAGTTAAATAAAATAATCACAATGGTACTAGCATAAAAACAGACACATAGATCAAGGGAACAAAAATAGAGAGCCCATAATAAATCCAGGCATATGTGGTCAATTAATTTATGACAAAGGGGCCAAGAATATGCAATGGGCCAAGGACAGTCTTTTCAATAAATGGTTCTGGGAAAACACCAACTCGCAAAAGAATGAAACTGGACCTCTGTCTTGCACCACACACAAAATTAAACTCAAAATTGATTAAAGGCTTGAATGTAAGGACTGAAATCATAAAACTCCTAGAAGAAAACATAGGCAATGAGCTTCTGACAGTAGTCTTGGAAATAGTATTTTGGATTTGACACCAAAAGCAAAAGCAGCAAGTGCAAAATTAAGCAAGTGGGACTAAATCAACCAAAAAAGCTCTGCACAGCAACAGAAACAATGAATGAAATGAAAGGACAACCTAGCGAATGGGAGAAAACACTTGCAAACCATGATTCTGATAGGGGGTAATATCCAGCGCACATAAAGAAGAACTCGTGCAACTCAATAGCAAAATAACAAACCCCAAACCAACCAACCAAACAAACAAAAACCCAAAGGAGTCAGATCAAAGGATGAACATGGGATCTGAATAGACGCTTTTCCAAAGAGGAAATACAGATGACCAACACTGTATGAAAAGATGCTCAACATCACTAATCATCAGGAAAATGCAAATCAAAGCCACAGGAAATATCACTTCACATCTGTTAGAATAAGTTATCAAAAAGACAAGAAATAACAAGTGTTGGTGAGGATGTGGAGAAAAGGGAACCCTTGTGTGCTGCTGGTAGGAATGTAGATTGATACAGTCATTATGGAAACCAGTATGGAGAGTCCTCAAAAATTAAAAAAAAAATAGAACTATCAGATGATCCAGCAATTTCACTCCAGGGTATTTATCTGAAAGAAAATACACTAACTCAAAAAAATACCTGTACCTCCTTGTTCAATGCAATAGCCAAGATATGAAAGCAGCCTAAGTGTTTATTGACAAATGAATGGGAAAAGAAAATGTTTATATATATGTAGTGGAATAGTGTTCAGCCCTAAAAAAGAAAAAAATCTTGTCATTTACAACAACATGAATGGACTTTGATGGCATTATGCTAAGTGAAATAAATCAGAGAAAGACAAACCCCATGTGATCTCACTTATATATGGAATTTCAAACAAAAACAAAGACAAAGTCAAGCTCACAGATACAGAGAACAGATTGGCAGGTGCCAGAGGCAGGGGCTTGGCATGGGTAAAAGGGATGAAGAGGGTCAAAAGGTACAAACTTCCAGTTACAAAACCAGTAAGTCATGGGGATGTAATGTATAGCACGGTAGCTATGGTTAATAACAATGTGTTTCATAGTTGAAAGTTGCTAAGAGAGTAAATCTTAAAGCTCTCATCACAAGAAAAAAAAGTCCTGTATGTATGGTGAGTAATGTTAACTAGACTTACTGCGGTGATCGTTTTGCAATATATACAAATATTGAATTATGTTTTATACCTGAGATTAATATAATGTTGTATGTCAATTTTACCTCAATTTACAAAACTACCAAACCATCAACATCTCTTAATTTGTGCTACCTGTGACTACACTCCTATTAAAATAGTGAAAATATTTCCCCAAGCCCTTCCCTGACTTGCTGAATTGGAAACAGTCTACCTCCCTGTGAATTCACGTTATCCACTTCAATTAGCTTCATATTCTGAAAAAACTCCAGAATTTGAAAAACAAATTATTTGTTACATCTGGCCCTCCCAAAAAGAAAACCTTAAAACTATTTCTGAGTTAAGAAAGATATATAATAAAGTTATGTTAAATATTAGAGTGTACTTACAAAGGAAAGTCTTAATATGGAATCTCCTGTGCTAGGGATGGAATGGGGCCTTAAATAAGTATTTAAATCACAATGTAAATGCATTAGATTAAAAAGTTCAATTAAAGTCTTCGAGCTAAGATATAGTTTGGAACCCTATTCATTTTGGTTTCAATTAGCTTTTCAATATAATAAATATTTAATTGGCCAAGGAACAGGGGTCGAAACCTCAAATCACATAGGGCTGGGCAGGTAATATAAACCAGAGTTTGGAGAGACAAGAGTTTCCTCACTTGTAAAATGAGGGTAATAAAAATATGCATCTTACAGTATTGTCATGAGAATTAAACTAGAGGAAGTCTGTGAAAAAGTACTCAGAGACATGTTTACAGCTGTGAAGACTGCACAAATAGTAGCCATTGTTATTGCGTAATCTTTACCAACTGCCTTTTTGAATGACATTGCATCCTAATAAGCTACCTTTTCTTAAACAATCCATAATCTTTCTCTTTGCCCGTTTGTGATGAAGCTAAGAATCTGATAAACAAAATAGCATAGCAGCATCTAAAAGAGGGAAGTAGCCCTGGCTCCGTGGACAGAGTGTCACCTGTTTGATTCCCAGTCAGGGCATGTGCCCGGGTTGTGTGCCAGCTCCCCAACCGGGGCTGTGTGAGAAGCAATCGATCGATGTGTCTCTCGCACACTGATGTTTCCCTCTCTTTCTTCCTCACTTCCTCTCTCTCTAAAAATAAATAAATAAATAAAATCTTTTAAAATATATAAAAGAGGGAAGTAAACAAAATTGGAATGCACTTGCTCCATAATTTTCCTCAAAAAACTTTTTTGAGAGCTTACTGTGGGCGAGGCATGGCTGACTAGAAGAAATAAATACAGTTCTTACCAGTTATCAGATGAAGAGAGAACCACCTTCTTCCCATTTAGAAAGAATCCAGAGTATAGACTCTCTGAAAATGTCCCTGACAGCACTGCACGCAGTGGAGTCTAAATTGTTTAGTAGCACATTTAAAAAGAGGAAAAAGGAACAGGTGAAATTGGTATTAATATTAGCTTTAATAATATATTTATGTAGTCACTATCTCTAAAATATTATTTTAATATGCAATCAGTATTAAACATTTTGAGACATTCTACATTTGTTTTTTTTATACTAACTTCAAAATTTGGTGTGTATTTTATACTTATATCACCTCAGTTTAGACCAGTCAGTGGCTCTGTGGCCACGTGTGTCTAGTGGCCACCTAATTAATTGGGCAGCACAGATCAGTGAGACCTTTGGAAAGAATTGCTAAAGTATTAACATATAAATGTTTAATATTTGAATGTGTGCTCTATATTACAGGGTCTCTAAAGACAAAGGTCTGGAAGGCCCTTTTGACATCAGCACCATACAGATTTCCCTCCAGAAATGGAGCAAACATTCCTCCTGGCCGGGATGTTGATAGCTGAGGGCTCACAGCTGAGTCTTTCTGTGGGCCTTGCCAAGGCAAAAGGAAGTCACCTGGCCAAGGGTAGGCCCCACCTCCAGTAACCAGTTGTTGCCTTGGTATAAAGGCCAGCTTCCTTGCCTCAATTGGGACCACCCAGCAAAGCCATCCAGCTCCAGAGCTTCCCTGGAGGAAGAGCTGAGGTCTCTATTGCAGCTGCATCCCAGCCCAAATTCTCCCTGCCACCTAGCTTTCTTACAGGTATGGCTATTGAGAGTATGCTCTTGATAGACCTCCTGCAGGCAGATCCCCTTTTCTGAGTGTGTTTCCCAAGTAACCCACCTAAGACTTATGTCCCCAGTGTTATGCTGTCCTCAAGGAAAGTGGCTGTGTCAACAGACTTAGACTTACGTCTGTCATAAGGGCATACAGACACCAAAGTCCGTGGGATGATTGCCGGATGATTGGCTGCATATCGGCAGCAGAGGAAGAAAATATGTAATCACTGCAAACTCCCTCCTAAAAGTCCTTCCAGTTTTAGAAATCATATTTGCTGCTCCAATTTCTATAAATGAATGAAAGAAACTTGCCACTCAATATATAATTGAGGTAAGACTTTGTCACTACGAGTCCATCATTTCAGCCCTGCTTCCTCACCTGGGGAGGTCTGCAGATACTCAACTTGAAGGTCCCAGCAACGTCTCTGAGAGTCTGAGTTATCCCATTTCCAGTGGAGGGCTGCAAGCAATGCAGTTAATATCCGGGTATCTCTTGGCAAAGCATCTGAGAGGAAACAACGGAGGTATGACTCCCTTTGACTTGTCTTTGTGATTTAAAATCTAGCTTGGCTTAGAGATGACAGGCTGCTTTGGTTTGAGACCCTAAAACAAAACCCTAATTTCTCAGGCAAAAAAAAAAAAAAATCCATACTCCCTGTTCCCTGTCACTCCTTACTTTTCCACCTTTATGTTTTTTTAACTTGTTTTTTTCTCCACTTTCTCAACTCCTACCATTTCTCTGCGCTATTTCAAGTGCCTTTGCCTCCATGAAAACTTTCTTTTATTTTTAACATCATTGTTTGAGAAATAATACACATGCCACAAATTTACCATTTAACATACTTAAACCATTTAATTTAAGTTAATCATTTTTAATAAATTCACAGAGTGGCGCTATCCTAATCATAATTAATTTTAGAACATTAAAAAAAATTTAAAGATTTTAATTATTTATTTATTTTTTAGAGAGAGGGGAAGGGAGGGAGAAAGAGAGGAAAACATCAATGTGTGCCTCTTGCACAACCCCTACTGGGGACCTGGCCTGCAATGTGCCCTAACTGGGAATAGAACCAGTGACCCTTTGGTTCAAAGGCTGGCACTCAATTCACTGAGCCACACCAGCCAGGGCTTAGAACACCTCCAATAACCAGTTATTTCTGATAACCTAAAAAGAAATCCCAAGTCCTTAGCTGTCACTTCCAAACCCCCCATTGCCCACCTTCAACCCTAGGTAACTAACCTCTACTTTCTGTCTCTGTACCTTTGTTTATTCTTGGCATTTAATGTAAATTGAATTATACAAGATGTGGTCTTTTCTGTGTGACTTCTTTCACTTACTGTAACGTTTTCAAGTTTGACCATGTTGTAGCATGCATCAGAACTTCATTCTTTTTTTATTGCTGGATAATATTCCACTGTTGGGATAAACCACATTTGTTTATCCATTCATCAGTGATGGACACTGGGTTATATCCATTTCTTGGCTCTTGTGAATAAAGGTGCTATGAATATTCATGTACAAATTGTTTTAATTTCTCTTGGTTGTATAGCTAGAAGTAGAATTGTTGGATCACATGGTAACTCTATGTTTAACCATTTGTGGGCCTGCCACACTGATTTTCACAGCTGCTGCAGTATATTACATTTCACAACAAGGGAGGGTTTCACATCTTCACTAATCCTTGCTATTTTCTGTCTTTTTGATTCTAGCTACACAGTGGAGGTAAAGAGGTATCTCATGATTTAATTCTCATTTTCCTGATAACTAATGTTGCTGAGCACCTTTTCATGTGTTTACTGGCCATTTGTATATCTTCTCTGGAGAAATGTGTCTTCAAAACTTTTACCCATTTTAAAATATGGTCATTTGGCCCTGATTGGTGTGGCTCAGTGGACCGGGCATCATCCTGCAAACTGAAAGGTCTCTGGTTTGATTTCCAGTCAGGGCACATGCCTGGGTTGCAGGCCAGGTCCTCAGTTGGGGGCATGGGAGAGGCAACCAATCGATGTTTCTCTAGCACATCGATGTTTCTCTCCCTCCCTTCCCTTCTCTCTAAAAATAAATAAATAAAGTCTTTAAAAATTAAAAAAATTAAATATGATCATTTATCTTTTTGTTATTAAATTTTAAGTCATTTATATATTCTTAAGTTATTTATACATTCTAGGTGCAAGGGGGCCTTATTAAATATGTGATTTGCAAATATTTTCTCTCATTCTATGGATTGTCATTTCATTTTCTTCATGATGTACTTTGAAATACAAAAGTTTTAATTTTTTATGATGTCCAGTTTATTTTTTCTTTTGTTGCTTGTGCTTTTAGTGTCATGTCTATGAAGCCATTGACTAATCCAAGGTTATAAAGATTCTATTGTGTTTTCTTCTAAGTGTTTTATAGCTTTAGCTGTTACATTTAGACTTTGATCCATTTGAGTTCATTTTTATATGTGATATGAGATGAGGCTCTAGCTTCATTCTTTTGATATGGCTATCCAATTGTCCCAGCACCATTTGTTGAAGAAATCACTCGTTCCCCAGTCTATGCCTTGATACCCTATCAAAAATCAACTGACTGCATGAAACCTTTTTTGATCCTCCCAACTGAACCTGACCTTTCTCACTTTATCAGTCAGGCTAGGTTATGCTGCAGTAACAAGTGTTTCAAAAATCTCAGAAGCTACAAGCATAAATGTTTGCTTTTTACTCATGCTAACTGTGCATCATGGTTCTGCTCCAGGTGATCTTCATTCTGGATTCAGACTGGTGGAGTAGCCTCTGTCTGGAACATTATCGGTCCTGTGGCAGAGGGAAATGAGACATGTTAAACTCTGGGCTCATCCTTACAGTTTCTGCTCAGAGCTGACACATGTCACTCCCACTCTCGCTGCATTGGCCAAAACAAATCATAAGGCCAAACTTGAGGTTTGTGGGAGAAGACAATTAATCCTCTCATGGGAGGGGACACTGCAGGGAGGAAAAATAAATTATTCATAAAAATAGTAATATAACTGAATGCTTCCTCACCATCCTCTATATGACTCAACACACAATTCTCCCGGTTTTCCTCTGACCTCTCCATTACCCCTCAGATTTCTTTGCCTGTTCCTTTCATGTTAGTGTTCCCCAGTACTGTGCCCTTGCTCTCTTTCCTTCATATTTGTAGGGTAAGTGGAGGGAGTCTGGCTTCCTCACCAGGTGTCTGGGTAGCTAAGGGAAACAGTGCTCCCACAGCCTTGGACGGGCCTGAAACCAGTATTTCCATAACCTTGAAACCAGGTCCAATAAACTGTTCCTATAACATGAAGTGGACTCACATGAACAAAATTATGTTATGTTATGTAATGTTCTGGCAGTTTTTCCACTTTGTTCCCCTCTAGTACTTAAACAGGTAGGGACTCCCTGTTGGGGGCAATAATGAGAGACACACAAGGGGACAGGTGCCATGATAAGTGCCATTCTGGGGAGCAAGGGCCATGTGTGCCACGCTGAATCATGAAGATAGACACGCAGCTTGCAACATGCATGGCTTACCCACCCGTGAATAAAGGCATGCCAGACATCCCAATGACTCTGTGGATATTTTTCCATCTGCACAAATACTGTGAACCTGACTAGCCTTGAAGGGTCACAACACAATACCTGCAGACTTCCTGGGGAAATCTCATCCACTCCCCTGGTGTCTTTAACCACCATCTATTAGCTTCCAACTCTCCCAGTAACATTTCCAGTCCCAGACCTGTGTAGCTACCTGTCTACTGACCATCTCCACCTCCCACAGCCATTTCAAACTCAGCAGACCCAGACTTGAATTTATCACCATCCTCATGCTATCCTCAAAGCTGCTCCTCCTCCTGAATTTCTAACTTGGGAAATAACACACCATTCTCTCAATTGCCCTAGTCAGACCCTTGTCACTACCTTTTTTCATATTCAACTGTCAACTTGTACCACAGGGGTGTTCAACATTTTGGTGTTTCTGGGCCACACATTAAATATACCACAACACATAATCACAAAAAAAAATCTAATGATGTTTTAAGTAAATTTACAATTTTGTGTTGGGCCACATTCAAGCCATCCTGGGCTGCATGCAGCCTGTGGGCTGCAGGTTGGACACCCCTTGTACTGGATCTATCTCCCAAACATCACTTGAATCTATCCCTTTTAGTCCCTTCTCAACAATTCTGCCCTAGACCACCATAATCTCTCAGTTGGATGATCTCAGTCTTGTTCATTCTAATTCATTCTCCATGTTGCAACCATAACGATTTTTAGAAAATGGAATCCAACTTTGCCATGCCCTAACCCCATTGCTCTGGGATAACAATTTAAACTAACAAATCATATAAGACCTTCATTACCTGGCCTCAGTCATTTCTCCAGCCTCATTTCTGCCTGGCATGTTTTTCATCTTGAGATAACTTTGGTTCCCTAAACATACTGTGATCTCTTCATTTAGGGCTTTTGATATTTACTTATTTATTTAATTGATTTTTAGAGAGAGAGAAAGGGAGCGAGAGGGTAGGAGAGTGGGAAGGGGAGAGGAAGAGAGGGAAAGAGAAACACCAATTTGTTCCACTTATTCATGCATTCATTGATTGATTCTTGTATGTGCCCTGACCCAGGATTGAACCTGCAACCTTGGCAATCAGGATGAAGCTCTCCGAGCTATCCAGCCAGAGCTATTCAGGGCTTTTGAACAAATACTTCCCTATGCCTGGGACACTCTTCCTTCTCCTCTGGGTAACTTACTTGTTTTTAAAGTAACAGGCTGGACATCACTTGCTCCCTCCATTCATATCCATCTCTGGGGGACACTAATTCCTCTTGTAATCACAATCTCACCTGGCTGTCATCTACTACCTGTGAAACTGTATGTAAGATATTATTTCTCTGTGCTTCCATTTCCTAGGCATAAAATAGGGAGTAAGAATTCTTATCATATAAAGCTGTGTTGCGGATTAAATGAATAAATGTATAGGAAGTACTTAAAACAGTGCCTGACACACTGTAAGGGCTCAACCAATAGATGCCATTACTTCTATATATCTCCGTACCACTGACAGCACGAATATGTTTTACCCTCCTTCATTCTCCTGTTATTTTCTACAAGGAGTATCTGTAGTGGTTAACTTTATAGGTTAGTTTCTAGGTTATATGACAGCCAGGTGAAATTGTGATTACAAGAGGAATTAGCATCACCCAGAGATCGATATAATGCTCATTTTCTGCTTCCTTTTGTACAAATTTGTACAAAAGAGCATTTTCTTTAGTACAAAGGATAGTTGCATCATGTTAGGTGGAAGCTGGAGCCTGCCATTATTGTAGGAAGCTTATGTATGAACTGAAGGGTGATGGATATTCAGTCATGAAAGGAGTGGACATGGTAGTTATTTATCTGGTGGGCCTCAGCCGCACCCCCATTCTACCCTTTAACACTCTACTCTACCCTTCTGGGGGTAGGTGTCTGCAAACTCCATGTCCCCAGCTTTCTTAACCTCCTAATGAGCTTTGCCAGTTGGAGTCAGTGGTACAAGATCAAGGGTGGGGCAGATAAGAAGTTCCTGCGTTTAACTCCATCATCAGCAGCAGTTATTCATGGTCCCCAAGTGGCATCTGGGCAGTGGCGGCACCTCTTTGGCAGCCCCCAAAGTGGCAGGGGCATTGGGCCAATTTTCTAATGCTGCATAAAAAGTCTTCCCCAAACTTCAAGATTTTTGACAATAATCATTTTGTTTTTCCCCCTCAGAGTTCTGGGAACTGACTGGGCGTGGCTAGACAGCAATGGTTTGGAGTCTCATGCTGGGCTGCAGTCAGGTGATGACTAGAGCTCGAGTTACCGCAAAGGCTCCCTCACCCATCTGGCAGTTGATGGTCACTGCCAGCTGAAACACTTACCACGCTGGTCCTCTCCATGTGGCCTGGACTTCCTCACAACGTGGCATCTGGGTTGCAAGAAGGAGTGTTCTAAGACAGCCTGTGTCATCTTTTAGGACCTCACCTTAGAGGTCATAGAGTACCTTACCTGATGTATTCTATCTGTTAGAATCAAGTCACTAAGGCCTTTCCATATTCAAGGGAAGAGAATTAGACTCCACCTACTGATGCGAGTGGAGCCAAAGAATTTGTGAATGTATTTTGAAATCAATACAGGCAGCAACTCCAGCAACACAGCAAGTAGATCCACTTGGAGATGGCAGCCCGGGAATGTCAGCTGCTTCCTGACCTCTGGGAGTCATCCTTCCTTCCTTCTCCAGCATACCCCTTCTTTTGTTTGCCCATCCTTTCAACATCTTTGTAATAAGTTTCCTTTATTAAATCCCCTCTATTTGACATACATAGGATGGTTTCTGTTTTCCTGACTGGATTCTGACTTTTGCACGTGGGATTATCTCTAGCTATCTAAACTCACGATCTGAATTGCATAGCAAAGTGACTTGTAGAAACATTAACTATTTTCATGTGTCAAGCATTAAACTAGGTGCTTTAATACATTATCTTATTTAACACCAGTCTTGGCAGATGGGTATGAGCATACCTATCTTATGACATAAAAACTGAGGCTCAGAATGGTTAAATAACTTGCCCAAGAACATAGCTGAAAAGAGGTCTGACTCCAAAGTACATTCATTTCAGGGGCCTTCTGGAATTTGAGAAGGGCTACTTCCTGCCAAGAATTCCATCTCCCTCAGAGGAAGTCTCGTCCCTCACTCTGTGTACCTGTTTGACGAATCCCAACTTAGATATCGATACTTCAAAATTGAGAAAAAAAATACATCTAGGGGAAGTGGAACACAAAGGCTCAAGTATTCAAGTGGGAAAAGGTACTAGACAGGAGCTTGTAGGCCTAGGTTCTCACTATTGTTACTCCTAATATTATGACCCTAGGCAGTCACTTCTCCTGGGGCCCAGGTCATTCCACCTGGAAAATGATATTAACGGTCTGTGCTCTAGTGAGTATCTATTTTGGAAAATAGTTGAGGACATAACGAGCTCTATCAGGCACCAGAGGCAGATGATTAAAAATAAAAATAAAGGCAGTTAGCAGATTTTGAGTAGGCTTGTTATGAGTTGAATGTATATGTCCCTGCCAAATTGATATCTTGAAATTGTAACCCTCTAATGTGACGGTATTCAGGTATGGGGCCTTTGGCAGGTAATCACTCCATGAGGGTGGAACTCTTGTGAATGGGATTAGTGCTTTTATTAGAAGAGACATTAGGGCTTGCTTGGGCTCTGCCCTCCTCTCCAAGTGAGAACGTGAGAAAACAGTCCTCTGCAAACCAGAAGAGGGCTTTCACCAGAACCCAACCAGGCTAGCACCCTAGTCACAGACTCCCAGGCTCTAGCACAGTCAGAAATAAATTTCTGTTGTTTGTAAGCCCAGTAGGTGACCTTCTGTTACAGTGGTCTGAACTGACTGCAGGGAATAAGACATTCTTATTTTATCCTGTAAGTAGTGGGGAATTACTTGAGCTTCTTGAGGAAGAGCCTGACACAGAATCATAAGGGCTTATAGAAGAAAGTAACAGCAAAGACAACAGTACAAAACAATGGTAACAGTGATAATCATTTACTGAATGCTGCTAGGCAGCGATCTAGTACATGGGCCCCTTAGTTCACAGGATCTTCACAAAAGCTGAAGAGATCTGTAATGTCATCCCCATTTCACAGTGAAATGGTTCAGAGGCTAAATAACTTGCCCTAGGTCCCACAGCTGGTCAGCAGTGGAGCAGAGATTCAACACTGTTTGCTCACAGCCTCAGCCTGTGCACCTTTCACCATACCACGAGGCTTCGAATTTGGGTTCGAATCAGCCAAACCCAAAGGTAGAAAAAATACATACAAAAAAACCTGTTCAAATTTACATGAGAACCCGAGGGTCTGCACTAGAGCACTGCACAATGGAAACCATGAGAGGTGAAGAGACAACATGAACAAAAGAAAGATAACACCTGAGGTCGGACTGACGACACTGAGGTGATGATTGAGGTGGACAAGACGGTTGCCTTCCAACAGCTTTCCCCTTAGTTTGCATCCAGGTGTCCACTCCCTCCTCCACCCCTGGGCTTGAGGGGAGGCTGACTCTTGGGTGGAGCAAGTGCCTCAGGCCTAAACTCATCAAGCAGGTTTCTTCCTTCAGCCAGTTACTGGCTTGGGGATGGGCAGGTAACCCAATTAGGGACTCTGAAACCAGATGGAGGTTTGCTGGGGGCTGCTGTAAAGTTTTCCTGGTTCTCTAAGAGGGTTTCTGAAAGGAACCCTGTTTCCCTAAATGCGGATGGGAAAGTTTATAGCCCTTGAAGTCCTTGCCAGCAGTCTCAGAACTAAGAGGGAAGCCAGCCTTGGCATGATGCTAATATGGCAAAGGGCAGAGAGAGGAGAGATGGAGAAACTGAGTCCTGGAGGATTCCATTACTCTGCTGAATCAAACCAACCCTGAAGCCCACCGCACTTCTAACTTCTCAGTTCTTTGAGCTAAAGAGTCTTCCGTTGTTCAGGCACTCTGCAGGGGGTTTCCCCGTTGCCCAAACATCCTTCACTCTTACAATAGGGAAGGCTTTGCAAGGGGTCTGCTATAGGCTGCTCCTCCAAACGTCCCTGCCACATACCTTTATGGAGAACTAAGAGAAACAGAAGCCTAAATACAGGAAAATATTGATGTGACACTTGTGAGTTTTCGCTGTAGAAAAACCAAGTGAACTCGGATGGAGAGCAGGCAGAGAGCCAACCCGTAGCCCCTGGGGCTTGTGTTCATAAGCACACACACCACGTCTCGGGTCTTTGACGTTCACGTACCAAAGAACGCAGACCACAGCTGAAGCTCTTAGAAAAGCAGGACCCTGGTGGTTCTGTATGTAAAGAGGTTTCTTCTCTTCTCATGCTAAGTCCTCAAAGGTATTTGGCTTCCCCTGCATAAACATCTAAAACATACATTTAAAAAATCAAGTACAGTAAGTCCTCAATTAACATTGTCCAAAGGTTCTTGGAAACTGCAACTCTTGAAGCAAAACAATGTGTAACAAAACCAATTTTACTCAAAGCGAATTGATAAACAAGAATTAAGTTCCCACGGCATATTTCTGGTCATAAAAAACATCACCAAACTTCTAAATAAAGACTGAGAACTCTTCTAACATTAAGCACTGAAATAAGTGTGGCTATACATACATTTAAGAAAGATGAATAAAAACAAGTAAAATAATTAGTTTTCAACCTGCTCATTCCAGTTCAGGGTGGCGAGTGGCAGGAGCCTATCCTGGCAGCTCTGGGGACAAGGCTAGAACCTGCCTGGCGGGACAGGAAGCCCTTCCAATGCAGGGGTGTGTGCGTGCACACACGCACACACACTCAGACTGGGAAAATTTAGACTCGCCGATGAACCTCATGTGCTCATCTTTGGGACATGGGAGGAAACCAGAGTACCCAGAGAAAACCCATACAGACATGAGGAGAATGTGCAAACTCCACACAGATAGTGGCTCTGGCCAGGAATTGATTTTTTCCCTCATCAACATCATAACTAAATGACATTGAAAGACACAATGTTATTCAAGGACCTGCTGTATTACACAAACCAAGGTATTTTCAAATTCAAGCAATGGGCCAAAGTAACAAATACTGTTTTGTCAAAAGGGAACACTTTATTCATCTATACACGTATAAAAGCAAGCAAAATCAGGACGTTTTCCTCAGCCATCCTTTCCACATTTTATGCAGTTTCAGTGAACTATAATGCAATGATTTCTTCAGGCCTAAAAGAGAAAAGAAGAGAGAGTGAGAAAACTGAGGCTTACTGAGTGGATGCTCAGCTAGAGGTTCCGTGATATTCAGACTAGAGACTTGTCTTTGGTGTGGACAATGATGGGCTGACTGAGATGTCTAGGAGACCCTGGGAGCCAAAGGTTATTAAAGGTCACCATGATGATGAGGGGAAAAGATTCTGATTTAGGCATTTATTAAAACAGTAATACAGATGTCAAAGGTACCTGAGTTTCTGGGGTAAGTGAATCTTTTGAGATACGAGCATATTGGCAGCCTTTGAATTTAGTAGTTCTTTTTTAAAAAAGATTTTATTTACTTATTTTTAGAGAGTAGGGAAGGGAGGGAGAAAAAGAGGGAGAGAAAAATCAGAGTGGTTGCCTCTTGCGCATCTCCTACTAGGAACCTGGCCTGCAACCCAGGCAAGTGCCCTGACTGGGAATTGAACCAGTGATCTTTTCGTTTGTGGGCTGGCGCTGAATCCACTGAGCTGTACCAGCCAGGGCATGAATTTAGTAGTTCTTAAAAAGGAGGAGAAAGGAAGCACAAAGGCAAGATCTGTATGTAAGTGCATCCTTGGCCCCTTTTTCCCTCCCACTGCCTGCATTCCAACCAACCCCAGCTCACTGCTTCTGTGTCACTGCACATGCTGCTGATCTGCCCAGAGTGAGTGTCGATTCCATCACTTTCTGCTGTGTAGACATCGAATCCCCTTTCAGATTTCTTCTCTAAAAGTGTCTTCCTTTACTCCCCAGGCCAACTGAGACACCACTCCTCCTAGGTTCACACCAGCTGTGCTGACGCACAAGACAGCACTCACCCCACTGTGTATTAACCTGTCCCTCTGCCTAGCCTGGGAGTTCCTTGAGGTTAAAGACCTTGTCCTATTCATCCGTTTTCCCATCACCCAGTACAGTACCCAGCACATAGGAGGTACTTGGTAAATGCTTTCGAAATGACAAAACAGATGCACCTCATTCAGATATCTGACCTTCCAGCACCCTCTGTCTACCTAATCGCAAGTACCAGATGAAACTGGAAAAGCTGTCTGGGAGACTTACAGGAAAGAAGAAAAATGGGAGGGATAGAATAAATGGGATGTTATTTGTCTGTCAGATCTAATAGGATCCTATTTGCAGACAGTATTATGGGCTCAACTTTTTCTTGTGTTGAAAATGAGATCATTCAGTCTGTGTTTCAGGGTGGGGCCCAAAGATCCAAACAGTCTTTTTCACCATGAGGTACAAACTGTGGTCTGTGCTGCGAGTATGAAATGCACACCCCTGAAGTGCACTTGGTGAGCACCTCGGACGAGGAGTCCCTGGGCAGGATTTGTTCAGACTCTTAGCACTGGGGTTTGAGAGATCTCTTGAAAATACCTGGCCATGTTTACCTGTAAGCTGCCTAGTCCACTTAGAACCTTTTAAGAGGCTACTGCAGGCAGCGGCAGGTTAAAAGGCAAGGTACCAGTAAAATCATTAGCAAATACTTGCAGAAACTCTGGCCTGGCTTGTTTACTGACTGGCTGACTACTTGCGAACTGACACAGCCTCGTCAAGAAACTCAGGGTTTCTTTCCTTGCCTCCACCCCTTTTAATTTTCTCCCTGGAGCAACCGCTCTGGTAAACCTCACCCACTTGAGCATTGAGACTGGAAAGTTATTACGTAAGGTGCTTTTTAAAATTCCAGCCAGAACCAATCAAGACACTAAGCAGAATACAGGTAGTTATATACGGTAAGGTTCAACACAGCAACCCCGGGGCACTGAGTCACAGCTAGAGGAAGATGCATCGACCATGATAAGTCCCAGTTCAGCTTCAAAAAATTACTCACAAACTCCTTGGAACTTAACATTTAAGTTAAATACATAAAGTACATCAGAGACACCATGTAGCTTTTTTTTTTTTTCCTGCTAGTCCATAGAAACCTCCCTTAATTGAAAACAGTCTCTCCCTTCGATGGCTCTGCCAGAGAGATAGTCTCAGAAAGACTGCAGTGGGGACCTGTGTTACAAAGAGCACTGAGATAGCAGTCAAGAGACTCAAGTTCTGGTCCTACCTGGGCCACAAACTTACAGTGTAGGTCCCCCTCTCTGGCCTTCATTTCCTCATCTGAACAATGACTGGCTTGGACTAGCTTGGGGTTCTCTAACAATGGGCCCGTGGACAGGCCTCAGTGCTAGTCTATGAATTCCCTGCAACTGCACGTGGCAGCCTGCTGTGCAGATGCACACGCGCGCTTCTTTGCAGAGGGTCAAACGTTTTAGCCAGATTTTCACAGCAAGCTAGGATTTGCAAAAGGGTAAGAACCAACAGACTAAAGGGTCCTATCTGCGTCAATATTCTAATTGCAACAAAGGTGAAGGGCTTAAACTTCATAAACCTGGAATAGGCCAAATTTTGTAAATAGGTCACAAAAAGCTGCTAACCATAAAGGATAAACTGGATAAATTGGGCTAAGTAAGAGCTTCTTTTCACCAAGAGACATCATCAAGAGACTGGAACAACAAGCTCTAGAGAGGGAGATTTTTGCATTACATATATTCCACAAAGGACCTATGTCCAGATTACACAGACAAATCAGTACGAAAAGGCAGACAACTCAAAAGAAAAAGAGCAAAAGACAAGAATAGGCACTTCACAAAAGAGATCCAAACAAGCATACGAACAAATGCCCAACTTTATTAGTCATCAGAAAATGTAAATTAAAACTCCAGTATACTACTACTGCTCACCTACCAGAGTGCCTAAAATGAAATAGACATATAATATGATTAAAGTTTGGCCAAGGGAGTGCCGCAATAGGGACTCTGCTAGTGGGAGTGTAATCTGGACAAATGTTTTGTAGACAGCAAACAGTTAAACATTCACACTCTTTATGAGCCAGTAATCCTAACCCCTAAGTTTATACCTAACAGAAATACATAAACACGCTTACCAAAAGATAGGTACAAAACCAGTGGCACTACTTGCAGGAACCCCAAACTGGAGACGACCCAAGAAGGCATCAACAGTAGAGCAGGTGAATTGCGTGTATTCACAAGTGGACTGGACGCAACGAGAATACACGAACTGCTGCTGCTCCGCACACCATGATGACTCGCACTGATGTTATGAGAAGTGCAGGACACGAGAGAGTGCGTATTTATGTAAAGTTCAAAAATGGGCAAAACAAAAGCATGGCAGTAGAAGTCAAGATAGTAGTTAGTTACTCTTGGAGGGGTAGTGGCTGTGACTAGGGATTTCTAGGGCACTGGTTGGTACTGTTCTTTTTTTTCTTCTGGGAACTAGGTTCGTAAGTGTGAAAATTCACCAATTTATGACTTGTGCACTTTTCTGTATACATGGAGATTTTCCATAATTCCGAAGACCTAGAATCTTTCATTTATTCAGTCACTGAAATACACCAACTAAGTATTTATTGAGCACCTACATAAGACACCGAGTGAGTTGCTGGGGATGGGGTATGAACAGTTATGGTCTCTGCCCTCAGAGAGTTTACAATACATACAATTCTACTTGGTCTACATTAACCTTACTTTTGGTTTCTGCTTCCTTTCTTTAAAAAAGGATGGTGATTTAGGAAGTCTGCATCTAGAAAGTATCCTGAGGGAAGACAGCCTCCTAAGAGAGAAATTTCACTCTAAGGTCCATCATCATCGTCTTTGTTCCTTCCCCAGTGGATAAAGATGTGACATTTAAAAACAATGTATCTTCTTTAGACAGGTACTTATTTACCTATAGCTAGTCATTATGAATTCTGATTAGTATCTAAAGTCAGGATTTTGTTTTGAAAGGATACAGAAATCAGCTTCAATATATATATCTTTTGTTGATTTCTGGCTTGTTTTATGCGTCCTACAGCAAAGTTACTACAAATGTAACACTATGAGTTGCCTATGTGATCTCCAACTGATGGATCCAATGACAGACAAAATTCTCTAGGAAACCGTGTGAGGCAGAGATATGAGTTGGTTATGGGGGTCTCTACCTTCCCATCATTCTATATTTTAGATCTTTTCGAGGGAAAATCAGTAAGCCCTCACAATTCTTCGAATTAATTTCCAAACAGAGTTAGATATATCTACAAAAATATCTCTTCTGAGGCAGAAGTACAACTTATTTAAAAAACTTTCAAGTTAAAATGATCTTGAAGGTTTCTACCAGAAAAAAATCATAAATGTTATTATGTGTTATACAGGTACCAAAAAATAGAAGAAATGTTTTAGTCATAGGAAATCAGAAGCAAAGAACAATGAGTGATCCATTCCATTGGGTTCCAGGAAAGGGCTGGTAAGATTCAACTGAGGCATGCCAGAATCTTTTTAGAAACAAGACTAAACCTGTTTTGTTAATTCAGCTGAATCTTCTGAAGCTGGAGAAGTAAATAGGTATCTGTCCCCAGAGTTAATTCTGATTGACCATGAAGTCAGGTGGGGAAAAATTAAAGCAAGATTTCAAAAATTAAACTTATTATCCCCTCCCAATCTTCCTCACCTCCTGAAATGGCACCACCATCTGCTTCCTAAGCCAAAAACCTGGGAGTTATTTGTGATTTCCTGCTCTCCCTCACTTCCCCCTACCCCTCCAATCACTAAGACCGGGCAACCTGCCTTCTCAATGTTGCTGGCATTTCGTCTCTCTGCCTCCACTGCAGTGACCTGAGTTCAGGCTGCCATGATTCCTCACCTGGCTGACTGCAACCATATCTAACCAGTTTTCCAAGCAATGGCTTTATATCCCTTCACTCTGTTCTCATTTCTCTAGGGACAGTGGTTTTTCTATAATCCTTCAGGGGCTTCCCTCTGCCCTCAAAAGAAACTCTGAATTCCCTTTCATGGCTTTTAAGGACTTCCCTTGTCTGGCTCCCGCTTACTTCTCAGTTTAATCGCTAAATGCTAACGCTGGACCTCCCCTCCCCGCCCCCCCACCCCCGCCCCCGCCCAACCCTGCCATTTCTCTTCTAATTCCCACACCAGAATGCTCAAACAATTCTACTTCTCTTCAAGCAGATTAAAAACATAAAAGACTGCTGGTTCTCAGAATATGACAGTCTGCTTTAGCTTGTCTTCTGTTATCAGTCTGAGATGTGATACCATCTGCTGCTACTATGAGAGGAGGAGCAGACCAGTATTAGGAGGCTGAACAGTCTTTCACTACTGCTGAGCTGGCTGGCTCCGGCTGCCGATCTGCTACCCTGACAAGAACTATGCTATTCTACCAAACAGCACAGTCTAAAAGAAGTCAGCATTATATTTTAAATGATCAAAACTCAAGCTAAAGGGAAAAAATAGTGTTTAGTTTTGGAAGCATTTCTGTACTCACTTCTCTGAGTGTATCTGATGGTCAGGGAATTTCACGGGAACTCACGGAGCATGAGAAGAAGACTGCATAACACACTGCCACGTTACCCAACGCAGTGTAGAAGAAAAGGCAGTCCTCTGAGCTGCTTATGGATTCCGGGCTTCCATCTTTTCTAGGTGAGATTTAGATCTAGACTCACCCAAGTTTATAAAACACCTACTAGGTACTGGGTAACATACTGGACACTCTCAGAACACTTTGTGAATTGAGTGTGAGTAGCCCCACAGTTTCAAGGCAGAGGGCTAATTAACATGCCAAGGTTACAGAGACAAGAAGTGAACAACCATAACTTCAAGCCAATGGCTTCTGACCCCAATCTTAGCTCCTCAGTTAGCTACCTGTCTGAATTGAATATAAAAGATATTTGCTTTTTAACCTTCCTTTTTACCCCTATGTGAGTAGGAGGTTGAAAAGAAGCAGAGTGATAATGGCTACAAAGGAATAACAGCTCAACCCAGGAATACACTGGGTTTTCTCACCCTGCAACTGGTTCATCAGCTGTCTGAAAAACTGAACAGAGGTAGAACTTTGGGGATTGAGCAGAGTCAGCCCTAGCAAAAGCAAGGCAGAACAACAGCAGCTACAACTTCAAGGAGAGGACTTCTAGAGAATAAAGTGCGGGGGGATGGAGGTCCGGAAGCTTGCTGTCAAGTCAGAGGGAAAAGAAATAGACAAATTGGCCACTCAGTTCATTTCACTGCTAGTGTACTCCAGGTAGAGACCAGGTAAAGGGACTAATGCATCTGATTATGACAGTGCTGAGAGCCATGTTCTAAAGAGATGTCAGGAAACTTTTAGGTAATGATTAAAAAAAAAAAACTAGGCATAGTACTACATACTTTTATATATTTAAGCAATAACTTTTAATTATCCCCATGAAATTAAATCTGAGAAAAATTAGGTAACTTGCCCAAGTCAAAGTAATTAAGTTGGAATTTGAACCCTTGTCTCTGGGGCTCACAAACCCCTGCCCGTGGCCTGGGCTGCCTTCATCAGGTCACAACCATCATGAACCAAGTAAGACAGAGCATGAGGTAAGTAAACGTATAGAATCTGAAGGGATGTTCAACCACTTTCCACAATTTCTGCAACCTCGGTGCAGGTTACAGACATTCTAATACTCTGGACTTCCTAAACCCAATGAGGTACCTTTAGAAGGAAAGGGGAAACAGTCATTGAGCACTCAGGGGAACCTGAAATGGGCGCTCACTCCATGGCCACAGAGAAATCCGGGCTGTGTTCTGTGAGGTGTTACCCACCGCCCTCTGCTGGACACTGGAGAGGAGCAGTGCAGAGAGGACCAAAGGTTCATTTCAGCTTAAGCGTCAAGAGATGATGATGAGTGGTTTTTAAAAACCTTTTATTAGAGAAAAATTTAAAGTTACAAAAGAACAGTATGTTGCCACACATCTTCATCCAGCTTCAAGAATTTATCAAGTCATGATTTATCCTGTGCCATCTACTCTTTACCACTTCCCTCCAAGGTTTATTTTGAAGCAAACATCAGACATCCTGTCATTTCATCTGTAAATATTTTAGCATGTATTTCTACAAAAAAGGAATTTTTAAAAACTCCATCCTACTACCATTCTTACAACAAAAAAATCACCAATAAATGTAGTAATTCCTTATGTAAGCAGATGAAGCCAAAAAAAAAAAAAAAAAGGAAAGAAAGAAAAAGAAAATAAACAAAACCGCCCAAAGCATTCAGCCTCACCCAAGGAGGTGTATTACAGAAAGGGAGCTGCAATCATGCAAAACACAGAGTAACAGCCCGAACCACCCAAGCAAACAAAAGCACCTCATCTTCAACCTTGCCAGGATAAGCCAGCAGAAACACATACTAAGTACTATCTTAATTGAAAATGCAAAGCTATTTACCCTTGGGTGGCAGAAATATGTTCAGATTTGGCACCCATACTATTAAATTTTTCTTGACTCTTTGGCTGAATCTTTCCAAAGATTCAGGAGGGACCGCAGCGTGTCCCTGGGACCAAACACACAGCAGTGTATACAGGTAGCTGGGGTGGGTGAGCCGTTAAGAGGCATGGCCATGCCAGCCCCCTGGCAATCTCAACTCAGGGACCAGAATCAGGCCAAAGGTCACTCCCACCTTTGAATTACTACCACTGAGTCATGTATGCCCTGGTGTGCCTGCAAATTTCTACTGACATGTCTGTCTCCCGTTCTAGTCTATGAACTTCTTGAAGGCAGGATGGTGTTTTGAGTTCACTTTGTATACTGCGTGGCTAGCACATGAGAGATGTTCAGTAGACGGTTACATAAGAAATAATGGAAATAGAAGACCCATCATTTGACAATACCAAGCACTGGAAAGAATGGAGAGAAAAAAGAACTCTCATTTACTACCAGTGGCGCTGAGTGAGACTCTCTACAGTGTGAACGCTGCAGACTGACTTTACTAGAGCTACAAGCTAACTGCACTAGGAGGACAGAGGGACGAGTGTGTGTGGTGAGGTAGGGTAGAAGAGTTGAACTCTAATCTACCATAGTGAGAAGTCAACAAATAATGCCTAAAATTGAAGCGCAAAGAAGCAGAAATATAAGCTTATTATTTAGTGAACTGGCAGTGAAAAAAATAACCCAGCAAGAGAGTTGAAAGCGGTTGTCTCCGGAGCCGGGAGTGGGGAGGAGGGCGAGCACTGTGCTTCTGCAGCGATGTGCACGTGTAACTTTCATAAATAAAAAACGTGAGGGGAAGCCTGCCCACGAGGAGTTATTTGGAAAACTTAGAGGGGCAGTAAAGCCTTCCTACAGTACCTCATATGGTTTTACTTTTTCAGATGACCAGATTACAGTGGTGTCTGTCCGTCTGTACACTACTGCAATATCCTAGCTTATGACCATCGAAAGTCAGCATTTCAGAAGTCCTTGCAGGATACAGACAGAGCTCTACATTTTAACCAGGGGCCCCAAGGCCACTCAGTCCAGCAGCATCATTAAGTATGGATTTTCTGAAGTTCTTACCAGCAGTGAAAATGCCTTTGGTGCTCTGTCTCAGACTAGAAGGTCTCACGATTGCTGAAAGCCCTATGAGAAAAAAACCAACAAGGATGCCAAAAAACCCAGATGTTAGTCATCTCACACTTTAAAACCTGGAACTAAATATTCTTTCAGTGATCCAATCAAACCAGCAAATCTATCTCCATCCTAGTGTCAGAATGACAGTGGGAGGGTATCAGGACTGCAGGCCGGGAGGCCGGAGTGGCCAGCCATGTCACTGAGCAGCTATGTGAGCACAGGCAAATGACTGACCCCTCTGGGCCTGGGCCTCCTCACCGTAAAACAGGGTGGGTTAGGTGACCTCCAAAGGTCATTTTATGACTTTAAATATACTTAAGGCTGCTGGTTTTCAATTCCAAGATATAAAAGGATTAAAAAAAAAAGAAAAAAATTAAAAAAAATGTTTCTGCCCAGTAATAAAGCCTTCATTCTGAAAATGAAAACACACAGACAAGACTCCTCAGTGAGGATCAACGGTATGGTCCCTCATGGCCTGTGGAAGGCAGCAGAGATCGTACCGTGACCAGAATGATGCGAAAATGAGAAGAACAACAAACAAAGAATATGCCTCCATATTTACGTTCAGAATGGGTATCTGGTGACCTACACCCACGCTCCACCAGCCTGGGGCAGGTTGCCGAGAGTGTGTGGAGCCTGCCTATTGTAACCGATGTTCAGCGTTGTCACTGTGAGTATCGAGCACAGTGGCTTGCACGATGGAGGGTTAAACTCTGTTAAGTACTTAGTCAGTGAAATAGGAAAATGTACACATCTGAGGGAGGGAGTCATTTTCAATTTCAAAAGTATTTCTGTGCTGACTGACCTCATAAATTACCTTTAACACCTCAAAGGGGAGTGGGTCTTTGAAGATGAGGTTCAGGTTTTTTTGGTAAGTATTAGGGAGGTCCCGGGAATAATGTGGAGAACATAGGCCACATCAGAGGGAACCTGCTCAACACACTGTGGGAGGCACTGAATGGGAGCTGGCTGATGAAAGCTGTGTTTTCAAGGTTATCTGATGCAAGCTGTGTTCTTGGTATTAGAAAAGCATTAAAAATGCCACCAACCTCCTTCCTTCTCAGACCACCATGGAGAACACTTGTCTTTGAAATAACTGCTAGAAGGTATGCTCTTGGGACCAAAGGAAACATTGTTTTCCCCCTTTGACAGTGATTCAGGGCCCAGGAATTGGAAAATAGAAATACTTTTACACCAACCTACTTCAAATGAATGAAAGTTTAAATATGGAAACCCCCAGATTGTGCTTTCTTCTTCTTAGAAGCAATCTATTTCTTGATCTTACCAGGTAAGAAAGAATAAAGGATACATCACAACACAAAGTTTGCTTTCAACCAAGGCCAGCACTTCCTCAACGTCAAATTCAAAAACATACCTAGTCGCACTACCTCTCCACAGTCAGGATCGTGAGCAAGTTGTAATAAAGTTTCCTCCACATCTCTGTTTTTTCCAGGAGGGTCCATAATATGATTTATTTGTTGCTGTAAGGTTTTGGGCAATGTCATTAGCTGAGTGAATTGTCCTTCTGGGCTTTTATCTATCTAAGGAAAAGAAAAGAAGATGATGTTTATGGAAAGTACTTTGAATTTTATAAATATTCAAAGACCCATGGCTTCTTTTCAAAGTCACACAAACATATATGAACCAATATGCTAGACTAGGCAGCAAGCTAAGAAGAGAGTCTCCTTTCTGAAACTAAATGCGTAAGTGGTCAGAATTCTAAGTTCCTACAAAAAAGCCAATTCTTTACTTAAAATATTCCATTTTTACATGAAAAGAGATGCCTCTTTCAAGGACAGATATCTGATTCTCAGTTTTAAAATTTCTATTTGTCTTAAATCCAACAGTTAAAGGAAGTAAGGCTGCAGCTAACAGTAACTGTGGCCCCAGCAAATGCAGGCTCTCAGATTACTTCTTCCACTGTAAACACCACGACACTGAGCGACACAGCCAGGACCACAGAGGCAGTAAGAGGCAGTGGTGCCTAAATGTATGTCTCTTGTTTTACATGCCATGATGTGTATTTTGTAAACTGTAGGAATAAACTGATGATAAAACTAATCATATTCCTTTTAATCCCCGGAACATAGTAGATACTCAAAAACAAACAATCAAACAAACATTAGTTGAATAAGGGAATGAGTAACTGCATCAATAAACGTTAGTTGTCATTACTGCTTAAATGGGAGTAAGTTGTATCAGTGGTTTCTGTTCCCGGCATATTCTAAAATACATCAAACTGAAAGATGAAGACAGAAATGAAACATAAAACTATGCATAAAACTTGACTTAGAAATCTTTAAATTAAAATTTAGTCACAGAGCTGAGGCCACACCTAGCTTCTCTAAATTCCTAGTCTAATATATACTTTACTTCACGGAACTAAATTTCTACAAAATCCTGTAAACACTGCTTGCCTGCCAAGTTAAGAACCAGTAACACTGCCCTCAACAGCTCATGTCAGTATTTTCCAAGAAAGAACCTCTCTTGTATTCCTTTAAACAAATGTTTAGGTTTTAAGAGAACAGTAAGAAAACAATTAGACAAATGAATGTACTAAATTTTACATTCAGATTTTCCAGACATGACAAACTTTCTCAATTAGAATTCACTCATTCTACCACTTTTTTCATTCAAAAATATTTATTGAATACAAGCCAATGTCTTGATTTTCTAGGGGTTTTTAAAAAGTTTAGAGAGAGGAGAAGGAAAGGAGAAAGAGAGGGAAAGAAACATCAATGTGTGGGTGCCTCTCAAACACCCCCTACTGGGGACCTGGCCCGCAACCCAGACGTGTGCTCAGACTGGGAATAAAACCTGTGACCCTTTAGTTTGCAAGTCAGTACTCAATGCACTAAGCCACACCAGCTAGGGCTGATTTTCTAGTTTTATCTATAAAATCTATACAAAGAAGAGAATGCTATTATTTAGTGGTTCCAATAAAGGTGAAGGTTTTTCTAAATCTAAATATTTCATATTTATCATTAAGATGGTTCTTAATTCACCAAATTCAACCTCTACTTAGCTGTGGCTAGAAAATGACAAAGAAGTAGATATTTCTGTAAGTGATATTTATGGAGTCATATTTTGGAGCTGAGTATTATTAGTGAAAAGAACCACATATTTCTGTAGAGCTTTACCTATAAAATTTCTAGGAATTTTAGAGAAGCTAAAATGACTTGAGTACTTATGAGGAATCAGAAAATAGTACTTGCCACTGCTTTCTCTTGCAGAAAAGAATGAACTGGATTTTTTGCTTGGAAACATGTTTTAAAACAAAATATTAGGTGACATGTTCAAATAAGTTGTTAAATTCTAATTATCCTTACTATTTAATTCTTCATGTTTTAATGACATGAAAGTGAAAGTATTGAGTTAAATGATGAGTCAAATTGAACTTTTAAAGCAGATATGGGAAAAGTCCACATATTGTATTTACATGAAGTATCTAGAATAGGCAAATCAGCAGAGGCGGAAAGTAGATTAGTGGTTGCCTGGGGGGAGGGGAACCTAGTGACTGCTAATGGGTATGAGATTTGTTTTTTGAGTGATGAGTTCTAAAATTAGATTGTAGTGAGGGCTGCATAACTCTGAATATCTAAAAACCACTGAATGTTATGGTGTGCGTATCTCAATAAAGCTGGTATTTTTAAAAAGCAGGTAGTGGATGCTGTGTTGCATCACCCAGACCCTGGCTGGCTTTAGGGCCAAAGCACTTGTTTCAGTGGCAGCTTGCACTTTCTGAGTCCCTCCCAGAACTGTCCTCAGCTAAAGGGAGCTGCCTTTGTCCAATGACTGGAAAATGTGCAAGTACAAAGGCCTGGTATCTCTGCCTGGTGTTGGGACAACTGAGAAGCCCCACCTAGCTACACAGTGCCTCCACAGGATCAGATGAGGTCTCCGTTTCAAATCTGCCCAATCCTGACCTCACACAACTGGTGTCAGCGATGGTCCTAGAATGCATACTCTAAGGTGACATTCTGGAGCTGTGACAGTGTGGAAAGCGAAGTGGGAGCCTCTGAAACTGTCATTCTCATCCACTAGCCAGAAGAGTAATTAAAAAATAAAAACATCCTGAAAGACATGACAGAGATTAGTGTCACCTGTAGACCTAAGAGTGGGGGTGTGATGTTCAATTTAATGTGTCAACTTGGCTAGGCTATGGTGTCCAGTAGCTTCATTACATACTAGTCTAGATGTTACCATAAAGGTATTTTTTAAATGTAATTAACATTTAAGTCAGTAGACTTTGAGAAAGGCAGATTACCCTCTATAATGTGGGTAGGCATTATCTAATTAATTGAAGGTCTTAAGAAAAAAGGCAAATATCTCCTCTAAGGAAGAAGGAATTCTGTCTCTACATTGCCCATAAACTCAAGGTTACCACATACTCTTCCCTGGATCTCCTGCTTGCCAACTCCCCCTGCAAATTTCAAGCCTGTCAGCTCCCCACAATCATGTGAGCCAATTCCTCAAAATCTCTCTCCTCTCTCTTCCCTCTCTCTCAGACACACACACACACCTCTCTCTCTATCTATATACAGATATGGATATAGATATATATAGAGAGAGACATTCCCATGGCTATTCTGTAACTATCTGTACTCTTAATCCCCTCACCTCTTCACCCACTCCCCCATAATGCCCTCCCATCTGACAACCATAAAAACACTATCTATATCCACGATTCTCTGTTCCTCTTGTTTGCTTAGTTTGTTTTTTAGATTCAATTGTTGATAGTTATGAATTTACTGCCATTTTTTTATTCATAGTTTTGATCTTCTTTTTCTTAAATAAGTCCCTTTAACATTTCATAAAATACTGGTTTGGTGAGAATGGACTTAAGTTTTTTCTTATCTGGGAAGCTCTTTATCTTCCCTTCCATTCTAAATGATAGCTGTGCTGGGTAGAGCAACCTTGGCTGTAAGTTCCTGCTTTTCATGACTTTGAATATTTCTTGTCAGTTCCTTCTGGCCTGAAAAGTTTCTTTTGAGAAATCAGCTGACAGTCTTATGGGAACTCCTTTGTAGGTAACTAACTACTTTTCTCTTGTTGCTTTTAAGATTCTTTAACTTTTGACATTTAATTATGTTGTGCCTTGGAGTGGGCCTCTTTGCACTCATCATGTTTGGGATTCTTTGTGCTTCCTAGATTCACATGTCTATTTCCTTTGCCAAATTAGGGAAGTTTTCTTTCATTACTTTTTCAAATAGGTTTCCAATTTCTTGCTCTTTCTCTCCTTCTGGTACCTCTATGAAGTGAATGTTGGATCACCTGAAGTTCTCCCAGACACTCCTTACACTATCCTGATTTGGGAGGGGGATACTTTTTTCTGCTTGTTCTGATTGGTTGTTTTTTTGCTTCCTTATATTCCAAATCATTGATTTGATTCTTGGCTTCATCCACTCTACTGTTGGTTCCCTGTAAATTGTTCATTATTTCAATTAGTGTACCCTTCATTTCTGACTGGATATTTTTTATGCTGTTGAGGTCCTCACTAAGTTCCTAGAGCATCCTAACAACTAGTGTTTTGAACTCTGCCTTTGATGGATTGCTGATCTCCATTTTGTTTAGTTCTTATTCTGGAGTTTTGATCTGTTCTTTCATTTGGGCCATGTTTCTTTGCTCCTTATTTTGGCAGCCTCCCTGTGTTTGTTTCCATGTATTATGTGAGGAGTGTCCAACATGTGGCCCATAGGCTGCACGCAGCTCAGGGTTGCTATGAATGTGGTCCAACACAAAATTGTAAATTTACTTAAAACATTATGAGTTTTTTTGTGTGTGTGTGATTATGTGCTACAGTGCATTTAATATATGGCCCAGGACAACTCTTCTGTATCCAGTGTGGCCCAAAGAGGCCAAATGGTTGGACATCCCTGTGTTAGGTAGAGCTGTTTTGATTCCCCATCTTGGTAGTGTGGTGTAATGTAGCAGATGTCCTGTAGGGCCTAGTGGAACAGCCTCGCCCATCACCCAAGTTGGGTCCTTGAAGTGTGCCCTCTGTGTGGGCTGAGTACACCTTCCTCCTGTAGTTGAGCCTTAGTTGCTGTTGGCAGGTGAATGGGAGGCATTTACCCAGGGCAGTCAGCTGCAAGGACTAGCTGTGACCACTGACCACCAACCTCTGCTCTCCATAGAGGATTAGCTGTGCAGGGGCAGAGTGGTGGTTGTCTGATGTGGTCTATAGGTGTCTACTGGGTGCTCAGGCTCTGGGGTTCCCAGGTGGTGATGGCCAAGATTAGCCACAACCTATGTTTTGCCCAGGGCCACCCTGCCTGAGCTATAAGGCAATCTGAGGTGTCTGCTACTTGCGCTGGGCTTGGAGGTTCCTAGGCAAAGTCAAACTGTGAACCTAACCAGGCTGCTGCTAGTGAGGAGCCTGCAGCGACTTAGCAAGACGTATGCGAGCTGGGGGCTCATGAGGCCAGCTGCTGCTTGTTTGAGAGAAGTTAGGAAGTTTGAAGCATCAGCCGAGACTAGCCATTCATATGGAAAAGGCTCTGTTACCAGGTTGGGTAAAATTATAAATTGGGTCTGGTGGGGCCTCAGCAGATCTCCTGGGGCAAGGATGGGGCAACAGTGTTAGCCAGGTTGATGGAGTCTCAGACACTGTCCCTGCCTACCAGCCCTGTGGCCTGTGAGTGAGGGTTCAGAAAAGGAAAATGTTCTCAGAGAAAGGCAGGCAGCCTTTCTCTCAGGGAGACACTGTCCCCCAGCTCCCACCTTGATGCCTGACACTTCAGTTCCTGTGTGTATACCACTGGTGCCTTTCAAGTGCTGGAGCTCAGAGGGAGTGAGTCTGAGTAAGTTCACGTGCAGGTTCTTTAAGAGGAACTGCTTGGGACTCCAGAAGTTTCTTCTAGAGACTTGATCCCCACTGGTTTTTGTAGCCAGAAGTTGTGGGGGACTTATCTTTCTGGCACTGGAACCCTGGGCTGGAAGGCCTGGTGCAGGTCTGGGACTCCTTGCTCCAGAGATACCCCTCCAGAAATTTTATCCACCACATGTGGATGTGGGACCAGCCCATTCTGCATCTCCATCTCTCCTGCCAGTCTGGATGGATGTGGTTTCTTTCATTCCGTAATTGTTGGACTTCTATTCAACTCAGTTTCTGATGATTCTGAGTGATGGTTGTTCTATAGTTTAGTTGTAATTTTGATGTGGTTGTATGTGGAGGTGAGCCACATTTACCTATGCCACCATCTCGACCGGAAGTTTTAAAGGAAATCCAAACATGTGTTGTTCTTTAAAAACAAGCCAGGAAAGACATCCAAACATATGAGGAAAGCCAATTCACAAACAGATGTGAGTGAATTAACAGAAAAAGAAACAAAGAGAAATAGAGACAATGTAGAGAGGAAGAAAAATCTTCTAAATTATAATAAAGGTCATTAAAGAAAAAAGGAAAGAATAGTCATAAAACAGAAATATAATATAAAAAGAAAATTCAGAGGAAATTAAAATATCAATAGAAGTATCAGATGATCAATTTGAGAAAATCTTCTGAAAAGCAGAAAAAAAGAACCGAAGGATACAAGAGGAAAGAAAAAAAAAGGATCAAACTAGGAGGTCCAACAACCCACGTACAGGAGTTTCAGAAAGGATAAACTGAAAAAAGTGAATTGAAGAAATTATTACAGAAATAATAAAATTTCCTAGAATTGAAGGTCATGAATTCCAGACTGAAAAGGCTCATGAAGTACCAGAATAATAGGTGAAAAATAGACATATGAAGACAAAGGCAAATCATCATGAAATGTACGGATATAAGGAAAAGAAAAAACAAGGTCAGAGAGATACTGGTCATATCCAAAGGGTAGGGAATCTGAATATCATTAGACTTTTTAATGCAGCACTAGAAACCAGAAGAATTGAAGATATGATTTTAAAATTCTGAGGAAAAATTATTCCAACCTAACTTTAGTCCAAACTGTCAATCACTGCAAGGGTGGAATTTTCAAATGTACATGGTCTTAAAAAATTTACTTTTCTCACAACCTATGTTAGAAAAGCATACTTCATTAAAATTAAAGTGGAACCATGAAAGAAGAAGATGAAAGATCCAGAAAGTCAAAAACCAGCAAAGGAGAGAGGCAAGAACATTCTCAGGGTGATAATGAGAAGTTCCAGGAGAAGAGTTAGTCGTACAGCAAGGCCTCAGAAAGCGAGGGAGATTACAGGGCTCCATGAAAATGTCCCCAAGAAAAACAAGAAACAGAGAAAATGCCTGATGAGTTTTTCTATAGTAGGAGAAGTTTTACAGAATTGTAAAAGAGTAGGATTTTGAACTACTGACAGGTATGAAGATAATCCAACAAGTGAAAAAAAATAAGACAATTATTAATTCCAAGAAAAAAGTTATACAGGAAAGGAAATTTCATAGTAGTATATGTCAGCAATAAAGAAAAAGTAAGTTGTCATAATAAATATTGAATATTAACCTAACCAAAAATCATGAAATAACTACTATATTTTGTCATATATAATGCACTCCCATGTTAAATGTGCACCCACGTTTTTGTCCCAAACTATCAGGCAAAAAATATTTCATTTTAATTTTTTAATTCAAATTTTATTGATTTTTATTTAGAAACAAAACCAATTATTGTATTCCAGGGTATTATTTTACATACGGATATCGTTATTGCTTTCTAGAGTTACACTTTTAATGTGTAAGCATAAATAAAAGAATTAAAAACATTTATATAGATACAGAATTAGCATTATCCATGCATAATGCATATCCTTATTTTTCCCTCAAAAATTTGGGCAAAAATGTGTGCATTACTCATGGCAGAATCCGGTGTACGTGGAGCAAAAAGGAGAGAGGTGGGAGAGAAAGTGCGTGTGCACATGTGTGTGTTCATGAGCGTGGCATAATAATCAAATATCCTCATCCTTCATAGACCTCATCTTTTTTCAAGACAAAAAAAAGTATAAAATTTAAAAATCAAGAAATGAGTCAAATCATTATGCAGAAATATGGAGGTAAACACCAGAAGAATCAGCTGATGAGAGGAAAGAGTTGCCTCTAAGAAGTAGCATGGAGACATAGGGAGGCATATAGCAGGAAACTCCAATATTTTGTTATAAACTTGAGGTACCATTTGTTTTTTAAACCATGTGCATGCATTACTTTGAGAAAAGTGAAAATTAAAAATAAAAACCTCAATCTGATGCAAACATGGCAAATTCTGCTCAGTGGAGTGGTGGGTATTCTGGGCATTTCATGATACTCTTTTCTTATGCTTAAAATCTTTTTTTTTTTAAGTTCCCTTTCAGTTCTAAAAATTCCATTAATTTTTTATCCAATATAATATTAGTTGCCCCTATTATTTGCAAGAAGAGTATAAAAAGGTAAAATGCAGTGCTCTTTATGTTAATTAAAAAAAACAAAAAAACCCCCTGAGGTTTTGGCCCTGGCCCTTGTGGCTCAGTTGGTTGGAGCATTGTTCCACAACTGAGGGGTTGAGGGTTTACTTCTAAGTCAGGGCATGTACCTAGGCTATGAGTTTGATCCCTGGTCCAGGTGTATATGACCTGTGGTCTGGGTGCTTATGATTCCCAGTCCAGTAGTACACAGAAAGCAACTGATTGATACTTCTTTCTTGCCCTTCCTCTCTCTCCAAAAGCAGTAAAAAAAAAAAAATGTCCTTGGGAGAGAATAAAAAATGAAAATAAAATTAATAAATAAACCCTGAGGTTCCTATTGTTAAAATAAAATAAATATTAAACTCAAATTATTTTTCTCAAAGGAAAAAATCTTTAATATTTATTTTCAAATATTTAAATTACCTTAAAATACCTTGAAAGTTTTATTTAATATATCAAAAGGAGAGTCCCAAGACATAATAAATATAACAAATGGAAGATAAAAACAAGCTTCAGAATAATACATTTGAGTCAATTTATGTAAAACAAAACCAAAGAAAAAAGACCAAACCACTTTATACATGTATATAGGTATAAAAACATACAAAAATGCATACCAAAAAATGTGGAAGTTTAAATGACACTGTCTGAAAGGTTATCTCAGGAAAGGCAAATGGGACTGGGGACAGAAAGAGTTTATTTTCACTTGTTTTTGACAAGTAATTAATACAAATAGTAAGAATTTCAAATGGCAGAAGAGATATATGGGGAAGACAAAGCTGTGCCCATATCAGCCTTGGTTCCCTACTCTAAAGATGGCCCATTATTACCAGTCTTTTTTGTTACCTTTTCCAGTATTATTCCAAAAATACAGAAAAACAGGTTTATACACAAAACTTACTTTTAAAAATATGTTATGGTACTTCTGGTCAAGATGGAGGCATAGGTATATACATTTTGCCTCCTCGCACAACCAAAAGAAGGACAACAAGAAATTTAAAACAAAAAATAACCAGAACTTCCAGAAAATTGAAGTGTATGGAAGTCTAACAACCAAGGAGTTAAAGAAGAAACATTCATTCAGACCGATAGGAGGGGCAGAGAAGGGGCAGATGAGGACCCATGGTGAGGGGGTGGCTGGAGGACCAGGTGGTCCCACATTTGCTGCAGATAAACTGGGAGGAAGAACTGGGGAGCGAGACAGACCATGCAACTCAGGGTTCAGGCATGGGGCAATAAAGCTTCAAAACCTCTGACTGAAAAAACCTGTGGGGGTTGTGGTAGCGGGAGAAACTACCCTCACAGGAGAGTTCATTGGAGAGACCAATGGGGTCCTAGAATATAAACAAACCCAGCCACCCGGAAACATTCCAGAAGGGCCCAATTTGCTTGTGGGTAGTGGGGGAAGTGACTGAAAGCTTGCAAAGAGCCGAGTAAGCAACATCAACATTGTTCCCTCTCTGATCTCTCCCCCATATACAACACCACAACAAAGTGAAGTGAGTTGTCCCACACTGGCAAATACCTAAGGCTCCACCCCTTACAACACAACAATGTGTGCTGAGACAAAGAAATATGGCCCAAATGAAAGAACAGATCAAACTCCAAAAACAGAACTAAGTGATAAAGAGATAGCCAACCTATCAGATGCACAGTTCAAAACACTGGTAATCAGGATGCTCACAGAATTGGTTGAGTATGTTCGCAAAATAGAGGAAGAAGTGAAGACTATGAAAAGTGAAATAAAGAAAAATATACAGGGAACCAACACTGAAGGGAAGGAAACCAAGACTCAAATCAATGATTTGGAGCAGAAGGAAGAAACATTCAACCAGAAAAAAATGAAGAAACAAGAATTTTAAAAAATGAGGAGAGGTTTGGGAACCTCCAGGACAACTTGAAACATTCCAACATCTGAAACATAGGGGTGCCAGAAGGAGAAGAGGAAGATCAACAAGTGGCAAAGTTATTTGAACAAATAATGAAGGAGAACTTCCCTAATCTGGCAAAGGAAATAGAATTCTAGGAAGTCCAGGATGCTCAGAGAGTCCCAAAGAAGTTGGACCCAAGGAAGCACACGCCAAGGCACATCATAATTACATTAACCAAGATTAAAGATAAGGAAACAATCTTAAAAGCAGGAAAAGAAAAGGAGACAGTTGCCTACAAAGGAGTTCCCATAAGACTGTCAGCTGATTTCTCAAAAGAAACCTTAAATGCAAGAAGGGGCTGGAAAGAAGTATTGAAAGTCCTGAAAGACAAGGACCTACATCCAAGATTACTCTATGCAGTAAAGCTATCATTTAGAATGGAAGGGCAGATAAAGTGCTTCCCAGATAAGGTCAACTTAAAGGGGTTCATCATCACCAACCCTTATTATATGAAATGTTAAAGGGACTTATCTAAGAAAAAGAAGATCAAAAATACAAATAGTAAAATGACAACAAACTCACAACTATCAACAACTGAACCTAAAACAAAAACTAAAACAAATTAAGCAAGCAACTAGAACAGGAACAGAATCACAAAAATGGAGATCACATGGAAGGTTATCAGCAGGGAGGGGGTGGGGGGAGAAGGGGGGAAAAGTTACAGGGAATAAGAAGCATAATTGGTAGATACAAAGTAGACAGGAGGAGGGTAAGAACAGTATGGGAAATGGAGAAGCCAAAGAACTTATATTACAACCCATGACATGAGCTAAGGTGGTGGAATGTTGGTGGGAGGGGTGGTACAAGGTGGAGGGGAATAAAGGGGAAAAAGAATCAGACAACTCTAATAGCATAATCAATAAAATATATTAAAAAATTAAATTAAATCTTAAAGAAAGAAACAAACAAAAATATATTATCTATTTGTGATGTCAAAAAATATGTCTAGCCCAAGAGACAGAAGGGAAACTGCACAGAAAGCACTTATGGCTATAAACAATTTTTCTTTAGTCCTCATCTGGGTCCTCAGGCCTTTCTTTGATTTGGACCCAATTTTTCATTTGTGGTTGCTTGTTTTAGGTAATAAAACTGTTCCTTTAAAATAATGGAGACTACAAAATGTTATACTAGTTGTACTGCTCTAATCCTTACTTTCCCTCTTAAAGTGGACCTTGCCTTAAAATGGTAGAAGGTGTTTACCACAGAGTTACCTCCAGTCTGCCTTGCTGGATTTTATACACCACTTGTGGGTTCTCCTGTAGAATGTTGCCATAGAGTTCACGAAAGTGGGCTATGTTGGGCTTTACAATATTCAACACTTTTGTCTTATCCTCTCCGACCACCATCCGAAAGTCACCTGGTTGAAACGAACAAAAAACAAAATTTTCATTGATAATCCACACTCTGACCTATGGACTGCAGCTCCACTTTGATCCTGTACTAGTTCAAGATGGCAGCATCCCGCACTCAGAATATTTCCTTTTCCTCCTTAAAACCGTGAACACATCCCCAAACAATGCAGGCACTTGTGTGGGGGAAAAGAAAGCCTCTCAAATCATAATGCCCTTTTATGACAGTTAAAATATAGTTACCTAAGTACAAAAGGTAATCATCATTGACAAGCTAATTTGTTTTTGTTTTTCCAATGCAGACGCTTCTGTATTTACAAACTTTCATCTCGTGAACAGAACGTTGCCTGTGACCCAGCAAGGAAATCACCTTCAACGTGTCCCTGTTATTGCTTAGTCAGCGTGGACCTGTTTGCATGGTTTGCCAGAGGGCTTTTGAGGTGCTTTATAAATATAAACACCTTATTATATTTGATAAAGGCCAGAGCAACAAGTGTTAAAAGTCCTAGTACCTTGTTTACATTTAAGATGAACTTGAAAGCAGATACAATTTTTAAAATTTTAAGTGAAAAAAAATGAGAAACAGAACATTTGCCTATGAAATGAATTAAGCTGCAAAATATATCATTCTGAAGGACAAAGAGCAACTTTTGAAACAAATGTAAAGTGCCCTGTCCTGTCTATGCCATGGACAACTATCAGCAAGAAATAGAGGGGAAAGGGTGATAAAATGGGAAAACTGGAGTGAATGCCTATTTGGATAATGTTAATTCAGGCTGGGCACATGTGAGAATCTCCCAGGTGAAGCTTGGAGAAAGCAATGTGGCTGAAACCTTTGCTGGACAGGTAGAAGTTGCGTAGGTAGGTAATGAGGTAGCAAGTCAATCGGATACCCCAGCTGCTGAAGAACCCCTTGGGATGAGATGACAATTTAATTTACCATCCAAACCAGTTCACTTTTGAGGATGAAGGGAGCACTATAAATAATTCCACAGGGACAAGTACAAACTGGGCAAACCAGGACAAATGATTACCCTGGCCAATGCCTTTTGGGGTACAGAGAGGATGGGGGGCAGGGAGGAGCCATCAAAATCATTACATGCCACAATACATTTTCCTAGAGCAAGCTGTTGGTTGTCTTTGAAAAAAAATAAGAAGATATACAAAGATATACAATTACACACACACATGCACGCACTGCAGTAAGGAATAAAATATCCCTGGTTTTTAAGACCAGCTTATGCTATAATTTGGTGCAAAGCGGCTGGGGACTGAAGGCTCAGGAAAGCATACTCAGCAAGGTTGGGGCCTCTGGAACCAAACCTTCCCGACATGAGGTCTGACTCTTCAGCGCAATGAGAGAAGTGAGTTCTGTTCATAACAAGCTGCCCAAATATGGATGAGTTTGTTTTTTCACTGTTATTTTTTAAAGGGAGAGAGACTTAAATATTTAAAACCTGAGATGACTGCTGTTGTCAACATAAATTGCTAAAACCCATCTCTGGAGAGCATGTCTAAGAAATAAACCCAAGCAGAGGTTAAGAGGTAAAGTTTATTGAGCATCTGGTAAGCGTCACACACTGTTCCAAGTGCTTTACCGTATTACCTCATTTAACCCACATATCCGTCCTGTCAGGTAGATACTATTCTAACCCCATTTAGTATCAAGGCAACAAAGACATAGAGCTGAAGTAAACTGCCTAATATACTACATACATGCAACTATATTCACTGAAACACTATTTATTGAAATACTGAAAGCAACCCAAATGACCAACAACAGGGGAATGGATAAGCTATGATGGTACACCTGTACCCAACCACGGAACAGTGTACAACCATTAAAAATTAATCAGCCCTGTCTGGGTAGCTCAGGTGGTTAGAGGATTGACCCAATATGCCAAGATTGTGAGTTCCTCTCTGGTCAGGGCACATAAAAGAATCAATCAATGAATGCAAAAATAAGTGGAACAACAAATTGATGTTTCTCTTTCAGATCAATTAAAAAAAAATTACAGTAACCACACAGAACAAGAGGAAAACGGTCATATGAGGAAACAGGATACAAGCCCTGGGTGGGTGGCTCAGGTGGTTGGAGCATCATCCCATACTCCAAAGGTTGCAGGTTTGATCCCCAGTGCGGGGGGTGGGGGGGCACGTATAGTGGTGGGAGCAGGGGGTGGCAGGGCAGCTGATCAATGTTTCTCAAACTGATGTTTCTTTTTTTCTCTCTCCCCCTTCTTCTCTCTCTAGAATCAATAAGAAACAAACAAACATATCCTGCAGTAAGAATTTTAAAAAAAGAAAACAGTATACAAAAGTACAAGAAAACAACTTGGTAAAAGAACAAAAACAGGAAAAACAAGACAAAGGAACTACATAAAAATGGTTATGTTTGCTCTAATACGATATGCTTATTACGGGCTTTTGTGTGTGCTTCACATTTCCTATCTTGTTTAGTCTGATTATTCCCAACTGTACATGTGAGGACAGACTGAGGCACAAGATCCAGCTGCCTTTCAGTATCAGCATAGTGACATTTGAGGTGACTAGTTCTACTCTGTAATTTTCCTCCACTGCCCTCACATCTGTAATGCTGGCATATCACTTCCAGCATTTTAAAATAAATTCACAAGATGCTGAGATGTGATGACCTGGCAACTGTGAATGGAAAGGAAGCTGGATTTCGGTCATGTGAATCCTTATGCTCTTGCTTAGAGTCTAAAATGGGTTCTGCTGATCTGTGAGGGGATGAAACGTCAGCAAACTCTGAGTCTAACATGGCTGGCTCTGATGTGAAAGACCAGCCTGGATCACAGGTGAGTCCTCAACATTTGTGTCATTTCTTCTTTTTCTGTACATTCAACCGACAAAAAATTCTTATGCTTTAGATAGCAACTTTCTGAGAGGGACTGCATTATACCAAAATGTGAACACAAACTCATCCCAATCCTCCCTGAAGAATAATCGCATGCCACGATTAAAGGCCTTGGAAAATACTAAGGACCTTCTGAGAATGAGCACTGGGGCTTCCTTGTCTCTGTCTCCCCAGCTCCTTGGTGTACTGCCTGGCACACGGAAGGCATGTCCATAAATATCTGCTGAATTGAATTTCTCCAACTGCTGTGCAGCAGAACTAGCTCAGCCACAGGGAACAGCGAGCAGATGGGCTTATTACCCATTTCTTCAGAACAAAATAAATGAAATCATGGGCACAGCATGATCATAAGAATCAATTTTTCTTACTGTCAGAGATGTTTGCAACAAAACACAGAAATTGAGAAAACTGCTGACTTTTATTTTATGCCTTTACTGATGGGTTTAACTCTTGACTGCTCAAGCCAATTTAATAAAATAGGTAACCAAAAGGATAATTTCTCTTTTTGACTCTGGAATGAGACAAACTCAGAGGCTTGTAAGCCATGAGCAGTTGGCTTGACTGCTCCGTGCTTCTGGCACGCCATCAGTGGGCCAGGACCTTCTTATGAATGTAGGGATGTGAGAGGCTGTGCAGTACAGTGGAAGGGGTCTGGTTTTCAAGTCTGGAAATGTCCCAGGGTGAGTGGAGATTAACTTTCCTGAGTTAGTTTCCTTCTCTGTAAAATGGCTGTAACAATCATACTAACCCGACAAGGTTGCTTTTAGATTTAAATGAGTTAATGTATTTGAGAATGCTTTGTAAATAGTAAAGCAGATATTGTTATAACATACACACATACATAAACACATACTTACACAATGGGAAAGGATGGGGGTAGGGGAAGCCAAGTCTTTGAAGATAATGACTGGCTAACTTTTTCCCCTCTTACACTAACTGCAATATGGCTGTCATTTCAGTTCAATAAATATTTGGGTGGCTAGTAAGTACAATGAGCTGCACTAGACACTGGAGATATAAAGATATACAACCTACCCAGGGCAGCAAGTGCTATACAAACAGATCTTCAGTGCAGGTTCCAGCAGTGGGGTATTTCTTAGGTGGTAGTGTTTAAGAACAGGAGCCCACACTGGAGGTTAATAGGGCAAAACAATATTCATTTTTAACAGCTTTTTTTGAGATATAATTTATATACCACATAATTCACCCATGTGAAGTATACAATTCAATGTTTTTTAGTATATTAACAGAGTTGTGTAGCCATCTTATTTTAAAAGTTTTGGCCTCCCTGAAAGAAATTCTGTGTCCATTAGTAGCTATACCCTATCTCCCTCTACCCTCTCACCACCAGCCCTAGACAAAGAAAGCCTGTTTTCTGTCTCTACGGATTTGCTGATTCTGGACATTTTAAATTTTTTTAAATTTAATTATTTTATTGTTGTTCAGTTACAGTTGTCTGCATTTCCCCCCAATCATTCCACCCACCCCAGCCAAACCCACCTCCCTCCCTTGCTTCCACCCTCCCCCTTGGTATTGTCCATGTGTCCTTTATAGTAGTTGATGCAGACACCGGCCCGCAGTGTCTAAGCCATTACGGATGAAATGAGACATTCACATGGACTGCAGAGTCCGGTGGAGGAAAAGGGACAGCATGGCTTTTCTCTCAAGGGGAGCAAAAGCCTTGGCCCTTGCCGTGACCAGCCTTTATTGTGTTCTCAGCACATTACATGATGGTCCTCATTTACTATGCACAGGTTTGCTTTAGGTGTTTACCTTTTACAGAAAACAAAGGAGCCAATGTCGCTAATCACATCACAGAGGAGGGATATTTGCAAATGAAAAGGCAAAAGTGGTTGAACCAGTTACACTCATCCTTGGAAGGTTTAGCATGGATTTTAGGAGTTACTTTGCAGTAAATGTCCTCAATTCAGGGTGAGGGATTTTTTTAGCAAGAGCAAGAGTCAAAGCGGCCTAGACACATTGCAGGCCTGATTACCCATGGGAGAACCTATCCATGGGCATGGGTCCTGTGCATCTCCAAGTGGGAGCTGGGCCCATGCCACACAGAATGGTCTCCTACAAGTAGTTCCTGAAAACAACAAAGTAGTTCCTTGCCCCTCCCTCCTCCCCTCTGGTTATTGTTAGATTGTTCTTAATTTCTATGTCTCTGGTTATATTTGGTTTGCTTTTTTCTTTTATTGGTTATGTTCCAGTTAAAGGTGAGATCATATGGTATTCTGGACATTTTAGATAAGTGAAATTGTACAACATATGGTCTTTTACGACTTAACGTAAGTTTTCAAAGTTCATCATGTTGTAGTAGTCATCAGCACTTATTCCTATTTATGGCTAAAAAGTATTCCATTGGATAGATGTATCATATTTTATTTATCCATTCCTCAGTTGGACATTTGGGTTGTTTCCACTTTTAGGCTATTCATTATGAATAATGCTGCTATGAACATTTGTGTACAAGTTTTCGAGTGGATGTATGTTTTCATTTCTATTGGGTAGATAACTAAGAGCAGACTTCTGGGTCACATGGTAACTCTTGTTTAATATTTTGAGGAGCTGACAAACTGTTTTTCCAAAGCAGGTGTATTTTTTTATAATCCTACCAGTAATGTACGAGGGTTTCAATTTCTTTGCATCCTCACTAATACTTACTCTTGTCTGTCTTTTTGATTATCGCCATTGTAGTGGGTGTGAAGTGGGGTCTCTGTGGTTTCTATTGACATTTTCCTAATGACTAATGATGCTACTAAGCATTTTTTCATGTGCTTATTTACCATTTGTATACTATTTTCAAAAATGTCTATTACATCCTTTGCCTATTTGCATACTGGGTTATTTGTCTTTATTGCACTATAAGGATTATTTATATGTTGGATACTAGTCCCTTATGATCAGATATGTAACTTGTCTTTTATCACATTTTGTTGGTTGTCTTTTTACTTTCTTGATGGTATCATTTGTAGCACAAAATTTTAATGTTTATATAGTCCCATGCATCTGTATTTTCTTTTGTGGCTTGTATTTTTAGTGTATATCTAAGAAACTACTACCTTACCCAAAGTCACTCATTTAAGAGTTTTATAGTTTTAGCTCTTAAACCTATAATTCATTTTGAGCTAATTTTTTATATGATATAAGTTAGGGGTTCAACCTTATTCTTTTGCATGTGGGCAAAATATTATTTATTCAAAGATGACTGAGGCAGTATTTCTAGGAGGCAGTCTAACATACAATTCAAAATGCATCCTCAAAAATATCTCCATGGCTGCAGAAGACTAATTCACTTGTGAAAGAGAATGAGATAAGAATAGCGTATGTGCCCTGGCTTGTGTGGCTCAGTGGATTAAGTGCGGGCTGTGAACCGAAGAGTCGCTGGTTCCATTCTCGGTTAGAGCACATGCCCAGGTTGTGGGCCGGGTCCCCAGTAGGGGTGCATGAGAGGTGGCCACACACTGATGTTTCTCTTCCTGTCTTTCTCCTTCCCTTCCTCTCTCTCTAAAAATAAATAAATAAAATCTTTTAAAACAAAGATAGCTGATGCACTTAATGATATAAATTTGAATTACTTTTTCTTTTACACACTTTACAGAACACAAAATGGATGTGAGAAAGAATGGGGAGCAATCAGGTTTACGATGCCGGTTCAGGAGGGAACCAGTGTCACAGCTATCCATCCACCCGTTCACTCATTATTTACTGAGCTCCTAGTAAGCACTGGAATAGAGTGAGCAAAACCAGAGAAAAGTTTCTGCCCTCTCCATGTGTATGATGGAACATAGACCAAAGACAAGCAAATCTACAAACGAATGAAATAAATAGTATTTCAGGTGGTGAAAAGTGCCATGAAAAAAACACAAGCAGAAAATGATGACTGGGAGCGGATGACGAGGGCGCCTGGGGAAAGAGTGTCCTGGGTGTGAACCAGGAACAACACTCACCATGACGAACCCTTTGTACAACACTGAAAGGTTAAGAGTGAGGGTTCCAGAACCAGACTGCCTGTGTTCAGATCCTAGCTCAGGCCTTACAAACTATGCGACCCAGGATAAGCTACTTAACTTCTCTGGGCTTCAGTATCCTCAAATGTGAAATGGAAGCAAGAGTTTATACGTTTCAAGGATTAAATGAGTTAATAGGTGTAAAACACTTAGAACAATACCTGACAGGTGGGCACTAGAATTGTTGGGAGGATCACTTCATAAATTATGTAACTGTTGTCTAACACTATGCTGTACACCTGAAACTCATATTAAGTAATATTAAGTGTTATCTGTAATTGAAAAATAAAATAAGTTAAAAAATAACAATATCTGACAAGCAGTACATAATCCATAAATATTAGACAGTACTGACAATTAATATTCCTTCAGAAGAGTTGTGTTCTCAGAAATTAGCAAGTTACAAGTGCAGAGTCCCAAATGAGGCTTCAGCAAAAGCTCAAGTTTGCCAAGCATTGAGAAATACACTTCCAAATTTCTGAAATGCCTAATCCCTAATATGCAAGTCATCAAATGACACTGCTTGCAAGTTTCAGATAGTGTGACTATTATGGAACAAATCCTAATAGCTCTCACACCAAAAACAAATTTACTGACTTTTACCAGGACCCAGAAATGGGATGTTTATTCACACATCCCAGGACCCAGAAATGGGATGTTTAGAGTGCTGGCACCCATTTCTAATTTTTTTTCTCCAAGAATCACTTAACTGGCAACTAAACTTCTTCACTGCTTTGTCTTATTCCTAGAAGTAACTGAGCCTGTGTTCAGATGATATGGCATTGAAAGAAACCATTCTCTCTCTTACACAAGAGTGCTGGAAGGTGTTTTCATTCCTAAGGACTGCAAAGGTTAAAAATAAATCCACCTGATGTCAGTATTCTGCTAATTTTGACAAACATTATTTATCAACATGTAACATGTTTTTTAATTATTTTTTTAAAAGATTTTATTTATCTCTCTCTATATGTATTTTCAGAGAGAGGGGAAGGGAGGGAGAAACAGGGAGAAAGAAACATCAATGTGTGAGAGAAACATCCATTGGTTGCCTCTCGCATGCCCCTCCCTGAGGACCTAGCCCACTACCAGGCATGTGCCCTCAATGAAATCGAACGGGCAATCTTTTTGGTCCGCAGGCTGGCACTCAATCCACTGAGCCACTCCAGGCAGAGCAAGTTTTGTAATTCTTATAGTTACACATATCTGAGGACAGCAGTGCACCCTGTACTGCTTCCCCTACCAAAGTAATTTGTCCAAAGTGATTCATAGCAGCGTCACTAATAAAACAATGACAAATGGAGCCAACCTGAGTGTCTGTCAATTACAGAATGAGAAAAACATTGTGTCTCAACCTGGGAAAACCTATATGGCCTGCAATTATACATGATAATAGTAATGAATAATAATAGCAATCATTTTCTGAGCACAAACTATCAATGAGGTATGATGCTGGGGGCTTTTATATATATTATCTCACTGAAAATCTTTTTATGAGACAGTTATTTCCAGTGTACAAATAAGAAAATGGGCTCAGAAAGGTTCAAGCACCTCTACAAAGCTAGTATTCTCACTCAGGTCTGAATGTAGTATTTACCTTTCTGTTGTCTATTATATCAAGCAGCTGTGTTAATAAAAGCAAACACGTATCTAAAATAATGGCTAACATTTATTGAGCATTTACCATATGCCAGGCACTGTGTTAAGCACTTTATATAATTTAATTTGATTTATATAAAAACCTTTTTTAGAGATAAAGAAACTGAGCCATAAGGAAAAAAGAAACTCACCCAAAAAAGTTAATTAAGCATACAGCTAAAATTTAAAGCCAGGCATCTGACTTCAGAGCCCCTGGTTTTAAGCATTTCACTAAGGCTGCCTTCCATGAATTAATATTAACTTTTTAAAAAGCAAGGTTCAAAATAGGATGTTTAATTTAAGTAGTTAAGGGTTTAATGCTGATTGTTTTCATGTGAAGTTGCTCATTTCACTGAGGCACTGCTCTGGTTCAAGTCCTTGTCATCATTCACAATCATTGGTTTCCCTGTCCATCCACCCAGCAAATACGTACAGAGTGCCTACTATGTGCCGCACAGCGTTTCAGAGACTGAGGACACAAGGGCAACCAAACATGGACACTGTCCTAACTATGCTCACAGCAGGTTCCTCTCTGCCAGGACAGCTGTTATCTGGGCTCTCCTCACGGGTCCTCATGTGTTAGTGCTCAATTCAAGTGTCACCTCCTAGAGAGGCCTTCCCAGAGGCCATGTCCACTTCCTTCCCCTGTTCTAGTGCTGCCACTGTTTGCCACCTAACTTTTCAACTAGAATGAAAGACCCCTGAGGACAGGGGCAATGACTGCCTTTTTGACTTCCTTCATCTCCAGAGTTTAGAAGAGTGTTTGACATAGGAGACTCTTGCAATTATTTGCCGAATAAATTAAACTTTTCCCTGTTTTTAGTTTCTCTCCTGCATACTGGTGGCAAAATGATCTTTTCACAGCAACAAATCTCAGACTATCTTGCAATGCCTGAAAACTTCTATAGCTCCTAGTTGTGTATAACTTGTCAAATTCTGTTTTTTTTTCACTTTCTATTCAATGCCCTACCCAACCTGACATGGGTCTAAACCTCTCCTCCAAAATATCAGAGAAGCAATGAAACTAAATGGTTAGGAGTGTGGGCTAAAGTTTCAACTCCAACACCTACTAACTTACCAGACAACTGACCTTAAACAGATCTGGGCCTCAGTTTTCTATAAAATGTGTCAACAGAAAACTTTCGGCCAAGATGGAGGCATAGGTAGATACACTGTTCCTCACACAACCACAATAGGGACAATTTAGAAACAGAGTGACAACCAGAACTGAAAGAAAATTGATCCGAATGGAAGTCGGACAACTGAGAAGTTAAAATAGACACATTTGTCCAGACCAGTAGGAGGGACAGAGTCGACCAGCCAGATGTATGTCGTGGCTTGAAGAGCAGAGAGTGTTAGGAGAGTGTTGGGATGGGTGTGTAAGGCATCTGGGGTGTGCAAGACGGCAGCAGGTGGACTCTGAGTGCGCAAGCGGCAGCTGGTAGACCCCGGCCAAGGGGTGGCAACCAGCAGACCCAGCGAGGTGGCAATTGTGAAGCAAGGCACTGCGCACAACCCAGGATCCCCGCGCTGGGAAATAGAGCCTTGGGGCACTGATTGAAAACACCTGTGGGAGTTGCAGCACGGGGAGAGACTCCCAGCCTCACAGGAAAGATCCTTGGAAAGTCCCATGGGCGTGCACAAGCCCACCCACACGGGAATTGGCACCAGAGGGGCCTAGTTTGCTCGAGGGAAGCAGTGGAAGGGTCTGAGGTCCCACAGAGAGCAGAGCAAGTGCCATTGTTCCCTCTTGGACCCTGCCCGAACATACAGCATCACAAGTCAGTGACTGGGGTGCCTCGCCCTGGTGAACACCTAAAGCTCCGCCTCTCATATGTAACAGGCGCGACCAGACCAAAGGGGGAAAAAAGATGGCTTAACAGAATTAAAAGCCCCACAATAAGTTTTTTTTTAAACAACCAAGAGATAGCCAACCTATCAGATGCACAGTGCAAAGCACTGGTGATCAGGATGCTCACAGAATTGGTTGATTTTGGTCGCAAATTACATGAAAAAATGAAGGCTACAGTAAGTGAAATGAAGAAAGATGCACAGGGAACCAATAGCGATGGAATGAAAGCTGGGTCTCACATCAATGGAGTGGACCAGAAGGAAGAAAAAAACATACAACCAGAAAAGAATGAAGAAATAAGAATTCAAAAAAATGAGGAGAAGCTTAGGAACCTCCAGGATATCTTTAAATGATCCAACATCTGAATTATAGGGATACCAGGAGAAGAGGAAGAGCAACCAGTGGAAAACTTATTTGAACAAATAATAAAGGAGAACTTCCCCATTCTGGCAAAGGAAACAGACTTCCAGGAAGTCCAAGAAGCTCAGAGAGTCCCAAAGAAGTTGGACCCAAGTAGGAACACACCAAGGCACATCATAATTACATTAGCCAAGATAAAAATGAAGGAGAGAATCTTAGAAGCAGCAAGAGAAAAGGAAGCAGTTACCTACAAAGGAGTTCCCATAAGACTGTCAGCTGATTTCTCAAAAGAGACCTTGCAGGCAAGAAGGGGCTGGAAAGAAGTATTCCAAGTCATGAGAGGCGAGGACCTACATCCAAGATTGCTCTATCCAGCAAAGCTTTCATTTAGAATGGAAGGGCAGATAAAGTGCTTCTCAGATAAGGTCAAGTTCAAGGAGTTCATCATGACCAAGCCCTTATTTTATGAAATGTTAAAGGGACTTATCTAAGAAAAAGAAGATAAAAAAACATGTATAGTAAAATGACAGCAAACTCACAATTATTAACAACCACACCTAAAACAAAAACAAAAAAGAAACTAAGCAAACAACTAGAACAGGAACAGAACCACAGAAATGGAGATCACATGGAGGGTTAGCAACAGGGGAATGGGAGGAGGAGAGAGGGGGAAAAGGTACAGAGAATAAGTAGCATAGATGGTAGGTAGAAAATAGACAGGGGGAGGGCAAGAATAGTATGGACAATGTAGAAGCCAAAGAACTTATGACACATGGACATGAACTAAAGGGGGGAAATGTGGGTGGGAGAGGGTGTGCAGGGTGGAGGGGAATGAAGGGGGGGAAATAGGATAACCGTAATAGCATAATCAATAAAATATATTTAAAAAACTGTGTCAATAATACAGCTCCCAAATCAAAGGGTTGTTGTGAGGATTAAACTAGTTACCAGATCAAAAGTATTGAGAATCATTCCTGGCACAAAATAATAAATGCTATTTACTCTTGTCTTAAGCCTTGGATTTCAAGTCACATCAGTCTACTCCTTCTTTCTTAAACATGCCATGTTCCTTCACACACTCCCTTTCTTTTTCTTACATGTGTTATTTTGTAAGTCGACCACTGACTCACTATGACTGCATATGTTGATTAATGTGAAGTTCTTTAAAGCAAAAATTGTATCTGGAATTCTTTCCAAGGTATGAAATGCTGGTTTGCTTGATAAATGTGAAACCAGGATCATTACCTAAATTTAGTCCTTTTAATAGTTTGTACTTACATAAGAAAGTTCAAGGTGAACTTTAAAGTTTATTTGGTTTCCCTTTTCTATTCACTTAAATGCCGAGTTCTAAGAATAACTGAAGGATTAGAAAGTTTTCTCCTCTGCCATCTTCCACCTACTCCTTTCTCACCATCATGTACAACAAAACTGCCATAAATACTGACCCGGGGCAGTCAAAGTGATCCTTAAATACTATGTTAAATGTAGGGGCTATCATTACCACTAGTAGTACTGATAGATCTTGCCTGTGCCAGTAATTACTGGCAGGAACTTGCCCAATAACACGGAGAAGCACTGTTTTTTTCTGGTCCTCTTCCCTCTATCCCTTCCAGGGAGAAATGTGGAACTTCACAAGTTAGGGACAACATATTATCTCTCAACTGGAAACAGGTGAAAAATAAATGGCAAAGTTGTAAATAAAACGAGATTGGTAGGTATTTTAAAGCTTGGAATATTCTGAGGGCTTGGGAGGTTTGGGTGGTTTGCCAAAGGGACAGAATTAGATCCGTTCAAGAATACAGGGTTCTCAGAAACCTAGGAAATGCAGGAGGAAGAACTTGCCTTTCAACACATCGCCTTGGGCAGATTTCATACCTATGAAAGACACATGCAGGGCCAGGATCCTTCCCCATCCTCACTGTTCTAGCCCAATTCCAGCATATTATAGAGAAGGTAATCATGAATTATACTGTGTCCTGGCTTAGGAACAACCATCACATGTATTATGTTGAAGACTTTTTGGAAAGTGTCTCATTCATAAGCTAGTGCCTGCAGAGAGCTGTAAGCAGTTCCCTCTGGAGAGGATTTGCCAAGTAGCATGTACTAAGTTTTGCAGTAAGAAGCCAACCTCACTGAAATGAGTATTGTGGGATACTTGGCCAAATTCTCAGATCTAAATCTGGGTTAAGCAATAAATAACATAATGGCAAGAAAATGCAACGAAACTACATGGAAACAGGAGTGCATGGAAACTGAGACAGCTGGAGTCAGACACACCAAGATCTGAAACCAGACTCCTGACTCCCCTCCTCTGAGTGCCTTTCTCCCAACAGCCCAGGGTGCCTTTGTCACCACTGACTATCTGCTGTGAAGACGGCCCCACTCTCAACCTGATTCATTTTCTTTTCTTCATAGCTTTTAACCACTACCTGAAATTACCTTATTGATGCTTTATTGTCTCCCTTTCTCTCTTAAAAGAACATAAACTCCATGAAATATTTCACCCGTATCATGCTCACTAGAGTATACCTAGGGCCTAGCACAAAATGTGTGGCACATGGAAAGATAAATATTTGTTAAACAAATAGGGCTATTGTGTGAGGATTCAATGTGGAATAAATTAACTATCTACATGCCCACCTACCTACCTCTCTGTGTCTGGTACAGAGCTGCTATACAGTAGACATTAATAAATATTATAAAAGATACTGTTATGAGTCAGAAAATAGTCACTGAACAATTTAGATATGTCTTACAGCACAGGAAAAACCAGGAGTATAAAAACATGATTCTTCCAGGATGCAAAGGAAAAATCAGCTAAAGACTGATGGCAACTTGAATGCTAACTTGAAATCTGCTAACAGGGAAAAGCAGTTAATGTCATCGATAAACTTCTTTAGTCAATGTTCAGAATGTACAGAAAACTCCTAGAAGCGGCCTAACCCCATGCTGATGTTGACGACATGGGAAAACACTGAAGAGTGGTTGTGGTATAGGCAAAGTAGAGAACAGTTCTGCATTTTCTTCCACAAAGTCAGTGAAAGACTTCTGGTCCATCTTTCTCACAGGGAGCAAGGTGGGGGAATTCCCTAACAAAGTGACCCCATTCCCCACATGTTGCATGTTAACCCGTTCATCCAGGGACGCAGTCACACCACTCTCTGCCCCTCCCCCACCTTTTGTTGAAGAGCAGGGGAGCTGCTGAGTGCACCTGGAAGCAACCAATGTTCCATTCTCCACAGTGTTGCAGCTATAGCTGTGGTCATGCTAGACACATTTTGGGAAAAACACTGAAGAATAAGACTTTTAAGGTCTCTTTCAGCATTACATCTCCATGAAATCTTATCTGTACAGGGATTCAAAAAATTACCAAACTGCTTTTGCAACATTTTGAGCATAGTTTTTTGACTCAAAAGTTGGAAAAGAGGATATTTACTCAAGATAGTGGTTTTCAAACTATTTTTAAAGTAGAACACAACTTTTTTGTAAATGAAATTTTATATAGCTCCTTAATACAATAAAGAGATAAGTGTGGTACTCCTCTGGTTATAGCTGGGGCAAGGGGCCAGGGTTCTATCCTCTCGGCTTTCCCCTTGGCCTCTGAAGGGGCCCCTGACATCTCTGAGAAACATAGCTGGTTAAGTGAAAGGGAAAGGAAGCTAATATTTAGATAAATAAATAAATAGGGAAGAAGGGGAAGCTTTCCTTTAACGTGGAGGAAGAGGTAGAGTTGGAAAGTTACCCCTTTGTAACCATCATAGTAAAAAGATGGGTTTGAACAAGAATCATCAATGGATGCTTGACCTAAGAGGAACAGTTTGATGAGAAGCAGGATATTGAGTCCTGGCTGGTGTGGCTCAGTGGATTGAGTGCTGGCCTGCACACTCAAGGGTTGCCATTTTGATTCCCAGTCAGGGCAAATGCCTGGGTTGTGGGCCAGGTCCCTGGTTGGGGGCATGAGAGAGGCAACCACATATTGATGTTTCTCTCCCTTTCTTTCTCCCTCCTTTCCCCTCTCTCAAAAAATAAATAAATAAAATCCTTTAAAAAAAGAAGCAAATACCTCAAGTGTCTCTCTAAATTGTTTAGAAGTGAGAAAACTGCTTATCGGGGCATAAACATCACTAGTAGACCTCAAAAGTGTGAATGTCATATAAGACAAAGAATGGCTGAGGAAGTGTTCCAGATTCAAAGATAAAAGAGACAAGACATCTCAATATAATATATGATCCATCTCAATACAATACATGATCCTTGACTGGATTATGTACTGGAGGGGAAAAACACCACTGAGGACATTATTGGGACAACTGACAACACTTGGAATATGGATCATCAATTTGATGCAAGTACTGAATCGGTGTTAAATTTCCTGGATTTGAAAACTGCACTGTGGTTATGTAAGAGAATGTCCTTGTTCTTTGGAAACACATAAAAACACATAATACAGTGTACTTCTGTATACAGAAAGCAGTGGTTCTCAAAGTGGGATCCCTGAAGAAACATTAGCATTACCCAGGAACTTGCTAGAAATATAAAATCTTGGGCCCCATCCCAGACCTACTAAAAAGACCTGGAGTGGGCCCAGTAGTCTACTTTAACAAGCCCTCCAGGGGATTCCACACTAAAGTTTGAAAAACACTGGTACAGAGAAACAAATGTGGTGAAATGTTAAAATTAGTAAATCTGGGCAGAGGATACATAGGTCTTCTGTATTACTGAAATTTTTCTGTAAGTTTTAAATTGTTTCAAAATAAAAATTAACAACAACAACAAAAGGATTGCCCTGGGGTAATTCATGTTCCGCTGTGGAGAGGAAGAGACTTAGGAGGCCAGGAGGCAGATCACTGGACTCTTGCAGTAACCTACACAGGAAGTGATGGGTTTTGGAGCTAAGGTGGCTACAGCTCCACTGCAGCGTGAGGACTGGGATGTTCGTACAGTCTTCAAACAACAAATCTTCTTGCAGAAAATTTGGGAACCAAATGTACTAACCTGAATAGGAGAGTCTGGCAATCTCTATAAAGAGGTCTTCTTCAGAAAAGCTTTCGGGGAGCATGAGGAAAGCAGCAGTCACAGCACTCCTCAGATTTTTATCTAGAGCGGATCTGAGAATGACATTCTCATTCAATGCTATGATTTTCACCTGAAAAAAGGAGAATATTCAGAAGAAAAATCCCAGAAGAGTATCGCTCAGCCTAAGGGGTTTATATTGGAATGTGCAACGAAACTGTCCCAAACTTAGCCCTGAAGATCTTGGAATACTAGGCCAGTTGACACAGAATAGTAATTATTCTAATAAGCAATCCCAGAACCTCCTGTTTTATGCCAAATCAGAGAAATCATGACATAGGAAAAAAATAAAAATAAATAAATCTCTTAAATGAGGTTTTAAAAAGAGGAAGGTAGAAATGGAATAAATGTCCTTTTGGAAATTTAATTTTTATTTTATAATCTCATTGTTCATTTAACTTTATGATGGACAAAGGCACAATTTTAATTATTTAGAACTCAACTGTTCTATTACCCATATATAACCTGAGCAGTTCACAATCTATTTTGAACTGATTTTGAACTTGACTAAGGAAAAAGGAAAGAAAATTAGCTACAGTAGGAAGAGCATGGGTTCGGGGTATAGGTATGGGCTCAAGTTCAGGTATTTACTAGCTGTGTGAATTTGGGCAAATTACTAAACTTGTCATCTATAAAATAGGGATAACAAACATGCATCAAAGAATTGTTACAAAGATTGAGATAATAAAGTGCCTAATGTACTAGTGAATACCTTGATCAATAAAATAAATCTTTCTTCTGAATATACAGCAGAGGCTGCTGTCCTTGACTTTCCCCAAGTTCAAGAAAATATAAATTGCTGTAGTCTGTTCAGAGATTCTAGGTTTTAAAGACTGCACTGTAGTTAAGAGAATGTGTTCAAGTCCCAGCTCTACCTCTCACTAGTTCTGTGACTATGGGTGTAATGTGTTATCAGTAAAATGAGGTTAATAACAGAATCAAACTTATAGGTTGCTGGAAAGATTAAATGAGATACTGCACATGAACCCTTAGCTGAAGTAAGATTCTGTATGTTTGTTGGTGCATACTGAAAGTTTCTCTAGGACAGAGGTTCTCACTTTTAGCAAGCACCAGAATCCCCTAAAGGGCTTGTTAAAACACATATTTTGAGGCCATTCTCCAGAGTTTCTGATTCAGAAGGTCTGGATACGACCTGAAAATGTACATTTCTAACAAGTTCCGAGGTAACGTCTGTGCTTCCAGTCCAGGGGCCACGTTATGAGAATCACAGCTCTAAGGTATATACTTAGAACTGCCAAATTGCTCTTTGGAATAGTTGTGCCAATTTACACTCTTGCCATAATTTTTTAAAACCATCATGCTCCTTCTAATTTTCTGGAAGTCCCTGATAAGAACTCTAGAAATCTCAAATGTATCCACCATCTCTAAACCATTTAGTGCCACCACCAAATTTTCCTCCTATTCTAGAAAACAGGGCTTAAATTGCTTTTTATTTGTCAAATAGAGATAATTTGTTTTTTAAACTATATTTCATTGATTATGCTATTATAGTTGTCTCATTTTTTTCTCCCCTTTATCACCCTCAATCCTGCAACTCCCCGTCTGTTAGTTCATGTCCATGGGTGGTACATTTAAGTTCTTTGGCTTCTCCATTTCCTGTGCTATTCTTAACCTCCCCCTGTATATTTTGTACCTACCATTTATGCTTCTTATTCCCTGTACCTTCCTCCCCATTCTCCTCCTCCCCGCTGATAACTCTCCATGCAATCTCCATTTCTGTGTTTCTGTTCCTGTTCAGTTATTTGCTTAGTTTGGTTTGTGTGTGTGTTTTAGAGGTTCAGTTGTTGACAGCTGTGAGTGTGTTGTCATTTTATTGTTCATAGGTTTTTTAAGTATATTTTATTGATTATGCTAATACAGTTTTCCCAATTTCCCCCCCTCCACCCTGCACCCCCCAACCCTCCAGCTTTGCCCCCTACCCTTAGTTCACGTCCAAGGATCATACATATAAGTTCTTTGACTTCTCTGTCTCCTATATCATTAACCTCTCCCTATCTATTTTATGCCTACCAATTATGCTACTTATTCCCTGTACCTTCTTCCTCACACTCTTTCCCATCCTCTCCCCCCAACTGAAAACTCTCCATGTGATCTCCATTTCTGTAATTCTGTTCCTGTTCTAGTTTTTGTTTTAGGCTGTTGATAGTTCTGAGTTTGTTGTCATTTTATTGTTCATAGTTTTTGATCTTCTATTTCTTAGATAAATCCCTTTAACATTTCACATAATAAGGGTTTGGTAGTGATGAACTCCTTTAAATTGACCTTATCTGAGAAGCACTTTATCTGCCCTTCCATGCTAAATGATAGCTTTGCTGGATAGAGCAATCTTGGATATAGGTCCTTGCCTTTCATGACTTCAAATACTTCTTTCCAGCCCCTTCTTGCCTTTAAGGTCTCTTTTGAGAAATCAGATGACAGTCTTATGGGAACTCCTTGGTGGGTAATTGTCTCCTTTCCTTCTGCTGCTTTTAAGATTCTCTCTTTATCTTTAATCTTGGGGAACTTGATGATGCACTTTGGTGTGTTCCTCCTTGGGTCCAACTTCTTTGGGACTCTCTGGGCTTCCTGGACTTCCTGGAAGTCCATCTCCTTCACCAGATTGGGGAAGTTTACTCCATTATTTGTTTAAATAAGTTTTTGACTTATCGCTCTTGTTATTTTCCTTCTGGCATCTCTATGACTCAGATATTGGAACATTTGTAGTTGTCCCAGAGGTTCCTCAGCCCTCTTCATTTTTTTGAGTTTTTGTTTCTTCATTTTGTTCCAGTTGGATGTTTATTTCTTCCTTTTGTTCTAGATTGTTGATATGAGTCCCAGTTTCCTTCCCTGCACTATTGGTTCCCTGTATAGGTTGCTTTATGCCTTGCTGGGCATCCTCTCTGTACCTCCTACCAGTCTGAATGAATGTTTCTTCTTCAATTCCTTGTTTGTTAGACTTCCATACAGTTGGATTTTCTGGGAGTTCTGGTTATTTTTGGTTTTTAAATTTTTTGTTGTTCTTTTGGTTGTGCAAGGAAGCTAAGCATATTTACCTATGCTTCCATCTTGTCCAGAAGTCTGCCAGGTCTGAATAGAGATAATTTCTGATAAAATTACAATGGTACATAAAAGGCACATACATATAAGAAACTCCAAATTAAAATTTTATTAGACAGTAAGAGACTGATGTATATCTCAAAGTATAGTTTTGTTTTAAAAAATTAATTGTAAAAAGCAGTATCATGAAATGTAACTATTTTATAAATCAGGCTTAAGAACCTAATTCTCTTTTTAACTTTTGTCTCTACTGTTTTTTTACTAAGGGAATATTTATAACATAAAAACTTCTCATATGTTAGGTAAGTCACTTTATTTAATACTACCACCTCCTCCCTTGTAATTACAAGGACTTAACAACCCTTAATTAAGCCTTTCAGCACTTGGGGGAATTTAGCATTATTGCAATCATCTGCAGTAAGTAAAACCAAGAAGCAGCCCAGCAGCAAGACTTGCCCGAGGTTGCATAATAAGTTGATGGCAAAATCAGAGTAACACCCTTATGCTTGGCAAATCCAGCTCTAAATAATTTAGATTATTCTCATGCATTAGTTAGGGATCTGCTCTGGTTAACTTCCTTTCTTTCAAAATGATTAAAACAAATGTTAAGGTCCTAATAATAACTCCTATATTTATCTCTTGAATAACTTTCCCAAACTTTGTATTCCATATAGAATCACAGACATAGGAAGGTAACCTCCTCACCTTACTCACAGGGAAAGTGAGGCCCAGAGGATTAAAACATTTCTCCATGAGAAATACTGACAGAACAAATGAAGATCCAGGTCCCTGATTCGTTCAGAGCTCTTTCCAGAAGTCTGTAAATCCTTACTTCCATATTCTTACTCTTCCTCCTCATTCACCAGGTCCTGTTCAATAATTCTCCTCCTCTCTCTCTTTTTTTTTTTTTTGGTAGCTTTTACAGAAACTCCATGAAAACAGAAGCTATTTTGAGATGCTAACAAATCAAAGTTACAAAAAAAAAGAGTAAGTTTGAGGAAAGTTTCCTAGTTAACATGATACCACTTATTCTCTAAGAAAATTGTTCTACTTAGTTTATAAAAAAAAGCAGGCTGTTTGCTATTTAAGGGTAAGAGAGTGTAAATAAAAGCATCCTTACTCAAAGGAAAAATGTCAATTCAGAAGAGTCTGCTACTGTGCTGATTTGGTTCTCCAGTGTAAGGTGAACTAGGAACTTGTCTCAGCAGCACTGTTATTTGTTGTTCAGAGTGAAAAGCCAGTGAACTCCTGGGACACTGCCAGAGAGGCCTGGGAAAAAAAGAAAGTCCTCAGATGTGTGAATAGCTGTTTGTATCCTACTGGAAATAGCCCCATCTGAACTGCACAGATAGCATTAGCACTACTGCCAAGGAGAAAATCTTTACTGGAGAGAGGAAGGGGCAGCACTTGAAGGGACTTTCAAAAGCACAACTCGAAAGATTTGTGAGTACCTTTCAAGATAGAAAAAAAGAGAAAGTCACATGTGGTCTCCTCAGTACTTGAATAGCAAACAGTGAAGTTATGGTCACAAAGAACACAGCCCAATCTAGTGTTCAATCACCCAACCACAAAGCAAATGACCCTTCCCATGGAAGTTTTTCACTTCAAATGGCCAAAAAGGCTAAGTTTTCTAAATGGCCATTGCCTGCGGGCCTAGAAGAAACACTGAGCTGGGTGGGACCTTATTAATCACCTGTTGGACCATGGCCTCTCCCAAGATACCAGTGTAGTGTTTTTTTTTTTTCTTTTTAAATTTCTTTGGCATACACAGAGAAGAAACTTAGTGGTTTCTTAAATAAGTAAATGAAAGGCTCAATCTTTGCATTTCAAAGACTAGAGGCCCAGAGATTTGTTCACAGCTGGGCAGAGCCCCAACTGGTAAGCCAGGTTTTCCATCTCCAGTCAGGGATCTATTCTACGGCTGGGATTTTTCTTTTCTGTCTACAAAAAGTAAATCAATAGCTATAATGTGATGAAGGGTGCAAAACTGTGACTATGCTAAAAACCACTGATTGTACACTTTAAATGGTTGAGTTGTATGGTATGTGAATGATATCTCAATGAAGCTGTTGTACACTAAATATGAAACACAAAAATCCAAACTTATGTTAAATAAATTAGGGAAATGACTACTGATGTTACTTTGGAGTTCTTTGACTTAAAAAAGGGTTAGCCATAGGTTCTATTAATTATTTTACATTTTATTGTTCTTTACTTGGAGAATGACTTGGTAAATGACTCAGAAACTTAAGGCTGCACTAAAAATAAAAATGGGTTATCTCCTCAATTATGAAGTAAGTTAATAGTAAAGTATTGGGTTGGCCAAAAAGTCCACTTAGTTTTTTCAATAAAATGAAAGATACATTTTTAATTTTCACCAATAACTTTAATGATTTGGATATTCTGCATATATCAGCTATCTCCATCGTGGTATATAACACTGATTGTTTTCAATTAATGTCTCAATTCAATCACTATCAACTTCAACTGGTCTACCTGACTGTGGAGCATTGTCTAGAAAGAAATCTCCAGCATGAAAATTTGCAAACCACTTTTGACACGTTCAATCAATCACAGCACTTTCTCCATACACTGCAAATCTGTTTTTGCATTTCAGTTGTATTTTTACCTTTCTTTTTTTAAAGATTTTATTTATTTATTTAGAGAGAGGGGAAGGGAAGAGAAAAAGAGGGAGAGAAACATCAATGTGTGGCTGCCCCTCACATGTCCACAACTGGGGACCAGGCCCACAACCCAGGCATGTGCCCTGACTGGGAATTGGACCAGCAACCCTTTGGTTCACAGGCCCACATTCAATCTATACCAGCCAGTGCTATTTTTATCTTTCTTGAAATAATAAAGCATAAAATGCTGAAAATGTTGCATATTTTTTCCATCTTCAATATTAAAATGGCTACACAAAAACTCGCCAATTTTGATGTTTTTTAAAAATGCACACTGATATGACAGCTGTCACAATACAATCTAACAAAATTGTTTTGAATGAAATTAAAGACAACTAAGTGCTACTAGAGCCATATTATGGGAAATAAACAAATGAACTTTTTGGCCAACCCAATACGATAGAAACTTAATTTATATTCAACATGTTCCAGAAACATCCACTTTTTAAAGCAAGGTACTCATCTAGTATCCTCTTTTTATTAATAAACTTTATTTTGTACAGCAGTTTTAAATTCACAGCAAAACTGAATGGAAACTAGAGTTTCCATACTCTCTGTATATTTTAAACAAATTGCTAGTGATTAAGAAATTCTATTCTAATTGCAATATGAAAGATAATTTTAGAGTTTTAGACAGTATCATTTAATGTAACTCCTTTTAAAACAGATAAAAATAAAGAATTCACATTCATATTCTTACAATTCCTTCCTAGAACATGTACCCTTTCTTGTTTGATTAATATTTGCTGCCACCTAGAGGTAAAAATAGTTTGTCTAAAGAGAGTTATCTTTAGCCCTGATGGGCAGGGCTTAGGGTCGGCAAAAGAGAAAGATTCCTAGTCAGAGCACAGGCCTGGTTTGCTGGCGGACCCTGGTCCCTGGTTGAGGCATGTGCAAGAGGCAAATGGTCAAAGTTCCTCTTACACATCAATGTTTCTCTCTCTTTCTCCCTCCCTTCCCCTCTCTCTAAAAATAAATTTTAAAAATCTTTATTAAAAAAGAGTTATCTTGCCCTGGCTGGTGTAGCTCAGTGGATTGAGCGCGGGCTGCGATCCAGGCATCGCAGGTTCAATTCCCAGTCAGGGCACATGCCTGGGTTGCAGGCCATGTCTCCCAGCAACCGCACATTGATGTCTCTCTCTCTCTCCCTCTCCCTCTCTCCCTCCCTCCCTTCCCTCTCTAAAAATAAATGAATAAAATCTTTAAAAAAAAAAAAAAAGAGTTATCTTGAGAATGGTTAAGAGTATTCCTAGTAGAGAGGGAAACTAAGAGCAGGAATGTGTGGAGTTAATTCACCCATTTATGCTTTTTTCCTACCATGTGTATGGTCAACACTTTGAATGATTTTTTTGTTAATCCTCACTCCAGGACATTTTTTCATTGCTTTTAGAGAGAGGAAGGGAAAGAGAGAAAAATATGTTGGTTGCCTCACATCTGTTCCTGGACCAGAGATTGTAAGCACCCAGACCAGGGGTCAAACCCACAACCTAGGTATTTGCCCTGACCAGGAATCGAACCTGCAATCTTTCAGCTATGGGATGATGTTCCAACCAACTGAGCCAAACCAGCCAGGGCTCAGATAATCTTTTTTAGGCTATCCTGATTTTCTTGTGCTAGAAGCTTAATAAGCCTGAGAGATAGTCATTGTTATCAATAACATTTTCTTCTCCAAGTTAGCTGAGAAATGCCATTTTGCATAATACAAATGTAGCTGCTATTACTTGTCTTGAATTGCTGTTTTTATTTTATCAGGATATATGACATTTACATAAAATCTGAGGTCATTTCCAGTGCTTATATTCTGAGATTTCATGGTGTTTTCAGTTTTCTAAAGTCTTAAAAAAAAACAGAAACATTCCAAGCACAAAACACAGCACAGAGAATAACAACAGTTCCACAATGAGTACCTTATTTTATCTCAAACTAACTCTAAGATGGTCAAGGACAAAGGGAAGTGAATGATCACTTCCTGAGTGTCTACTAAGTACCAGGCATTTTAGATCTAGGTTTTTCTTTGAGGTCAGTGTGATCAGCTTCATCAGTGGATGATGATGTTCCAAGGCTAAGGGAGAATTAGTCCCTGGTACACGGTCACACAGCTGGGAGTGTCAGACTGGGACCCGAACCATGGATCTGTCTGATTCTAAAACACTGTTTCCTTCCCAGCATCACCATTCTGCTTCTACTTTTCAACACCTTCTTGAAGCAGGCAGGGTGAATACTGCAGTCCCCATTCTACAGATAAATTACCGGGGGTTCAGAAAGATAAAACAAGTTGCCCACGTTCACATAAATAGCTAACAAGTGGCAGGAATGAATAAGAATCAAAGATTCTCATTCCACATTCATTATTCTTGACATGAAGTGACATATTTTGTAAATTAAAAAAAACTTGAAAGAAAATTAGTATTTATAAATTTCCAACTACACTTATTTGCTTAATTATGAGCTTTAGTAGTTATCCCAACTAGAAATGAGAAATTCATCTAGATAGATAGGAAATTATTTTGGTAAACCTATTGTTTCTGAACTTTAATGTTTTTACTGAAGTAAAAATTATACATAGTAAAGTATACAAATCTAACAGGTACAGCTTGGCAAATATTTACAAATAGGTATTTTCATGTAACTACTGCCCTTATCAAGTGTTTCTGAACATTTTAATGAGCTACACCATTATTATTTTCTACATGGAATTTTTAAAATATATTTTCCTTTTTATTTAATTTATTGGAGTGACACTGGTTAACTGAATTATATAGGTTTCAGGTGCATAATTCCACATACACCAATAAATTTTAAGCCCAGATACAAGGCAAGAGAAATCTGACCACTCATGTATATCAACAGAGATTTTTATGACACCACCAAGTGAGCTAAGATTGTATAAACCTCTCTCTAATTTTTTGCCATAACTGACAAAAGGAGGAGCATCAGAGTCACTCTTTCAGGAGACATTTGAGAACCATCCATATATTCTCTTCCAGGGCCTGAGACCCTCTGACAACACAAAGAAATTTTCCCTTGCTGCGAGGTTAGCAACTGTGACTACATCACACAGTTCTATGAAAAGATGCCTTCTCAGAAAATAGGCTATATATTTGCAAAAAAGAAGAAATATGACATTTGCAATACAAGTCCAAAGTTCAAGTCCTCTCCACACTTTTTCCTGTTTTTTTTTTTTTTTTTTCTGTTTCTATTAAAGCCCAGGAGACACCTACCCCACTACAGCCTCCTCTAGCAGTATCCCAAAATGAAGGAAGGATGCTATGGCAGGATCTCACCATTGGCCTGAGGAGGATAATAGCAAGATTAGAATCCACCATCCCCCTCAGCATGACTACCTGGTTCATTCATTTATTCAACAAACATTTGTTGAATGCTAACTATGTGCCAGGCACTGCCCCAGGCACTGCTGGGATACATGAGTGGACAAACAGTGCCCTGTGGCACTTACATTCTAGAAGAGAAGGTGATCTGGGTCAAGCTAGAGAGGCTGTCCTGAGGCACTGGGCATTTCCTCTGCCATCCTCTCCAGCCCAAAGGACTAACTCTGAGCCTGATCTGCCCAGACAACTGAAGAATCTTTAGAGAGAGGGCAGGAATAGTGTGGGTAATATCTAGATGTTGTTTGGCAATGAATTTTTAGGCAGGAAAAGGAGTCTAAAACTCACTTCTATTTCCTGGAGTTCCATCTCGTTGCAATCAAATATCAACGTAAGGCCAGGTTCAGAGAGGAGAGATATCCCTAACTGTGGCAGCCAAAGGAAACACTCACCGGTTTTTGGAGTCGTCCAGCGATGTATAAGTTATTCCAGTTAAGGAGATCCTCAATCAAAATACTAGTGCTAATAACCCCATATTTTATAAGCTGGAAAAGAAAGAAATGGGCATAAAAACGAGCAAAATATCATACTGTTGCTTATGCAGATACAAAATATAAGGTAATACACTTCTGCCATAGTAGTACCTTGATTTCCAAAGCCATTCAAAATGCCTACTTTGTAAAAAAAAAAAAGCACACATCTCTACCAAAATTTTCCACAAAGGATAAGTTTCCAAGACTGATTTATCCCTTCAGGTATTTGAGGTGAAGTGACCACTATTTTAACTTAGATTTTGTGATGTTAAAGGCAGAATGGCTCTTAGAGGTGGTCTAGTATCGGTACTCAAGGAGTTAGAAATAAAAAATGGGTCTTTTGGCACAGTTTGAGAAGCAATAATAAATGTCATGCTTCTCATTTGAGAAACAAAAACCCGAGGCTCAAAGTGAATAAATGATACACCTAAGGTGGAACCATTAGTAGCAGAGACAAAACTAGGTTCCTCAATTTTAGTCTGATTTTCCAATGTTCATTTTATCACAAAGTACAAGAAATGCTGTTTAGGTCTTTACTGGCATCCTTTACAGCAGGGGCCCCAACCTCTGGGCCATGGGCCAATACCGACCTGGGCCTGTTAGGAACAGGCCACACGGCAGGAGGTGAGCTGTAATGTGATGTGCTTGAATCATCCCCAAACCAACCCCCACCCTGGTCTGGAAAAATTGTCTTCCATGAAACCAGTCCCTGGTACCAAAAAAGTTTGGGACTGCTGCTTTACATGGTGAATTTCTCTTTCACTATTGACTATTCCAAACACTCTAATACTTACAAAGCAAAATCCAAAAAGAAAACCTCTTTATCAGTTCTGAACACATGGAATTATGGTTAAGCTCATGCAACAATAATTTGTACAAACCCTGACTATAATTGTTCCAGGTTACAAAATCCCATTTGTTTCAACAAATATCTCTGGCCTCACTTTGCTGAACTTCAGTATCCCAAAGGCCTTCTCAAGCTGCAAACATCTGAAAAGTAGCTAAAGAACTTTAATTAAAAAGTACAGGCCCTTTGGCATATAATCATGTCCAAATATTTGGTTACTGGAGCTTTTAACATTGTTTGAAACTACTAATTAGAGATAGGCTCAGCATAGTATTAATTATGAAGAAGTAACAAAGCTACGTGTTTGGCATGACTAAGTGGACATTGGAGGCTGTGCTGAATAACCTTGTCTCCACTCTAGCCACCATACTGCGGAAAGCCTTCTTGCTGCAGGCACGTAAAAGCTGGGAGCTAACAGAAACACCAGTGGCCTGGAAGTCAGGGACCTGTCACTAACTAGCCAGTTGCATGAGCCTATGGAAGTTATTCTTTCTCTCTGAAACTTTTTTTTTCCTATCTGCAAAGTGCAGGTAGAGCAGGATTGGACCTCAACTAAAAAAGTAAATATATGGCCCAAAGGTTATGCACATACCACCAATCAATCACAGCACTCATTCCTGCCAAGTTAGACAGATCTTCAAAATCCTTCTCAGTCAGTACTCAACGTCTCAGCCTTCAAAGTGTGGTCCACTGACAAATAACATCAGCATCACCTGGGAGCTTGAAAAAAATTACAGAATCTCAGGCTCCAATCCAGGCCTACTGAATCAGAATCTGCTCCTCAGGTGATTGTCTGCACATCAAAGTAGGACTCCTCTAGGCAATCAGCATCATTGAGCAGAGTTAACACGGCTGGTGGAAGCCATGTCATTCTTAGCCAGGGGTGTCAAACTCATTTTCACCAGGGGCCACATCAGCCTAGCAGTTGCCTTCAAAGGGCCAAATGTAATTTTAGGACTGTATAAATGTAACTGCTCCTTAACTAGGGGCAAGGAGCTCGGCGCTGCTGTCGGGTAGAAACAAAGTGCTGGGCCAGATAAAACGAGGTGGAGGGCTGGATTCGGCCCTTGGGCCTTGTGTTTGCCACCTGTGTTCTTAGCTCCACTCATCTCTAGAAGGCATTTGATTCATCCCCGTTGGTCATTTTAGGCTGGGATCCTGCCAAGTTCTTGGCAGCCCTCTTAGAGACTGGGCCCCTTCATCTAAAAGACAGTTCAAGGTTCCTGCTGTCAGAAAACCCTCTGCCAGGATCTGTGTATCTTACACGCTCTCCAACCATTACCAGTACCAGTAATCATCAAATTCCACCCACCTGCTGGTACCACATGCTTCCCAACTACCTATGATATCTTCACTTCCACCATTCTTCCTGGGGGTGTCAGCCCCTTGTACAGATAAGATTAATTCCACTCTGATCCTTAATGGGCCTGCCTATTCCTCCCACTGACGAAACCACTGGTTCTCAAAGTGTGTTTTCCAGACCAGCAGCAGCATTATCTGGAAGCTTGTTAGAAATGCAAACCCTGCCCTGGCTGGTATAGCTCAGTGGACTGAGTGTGGGCTGTGAACCAAAGGGTAGTTGGTTCAATTTCCAATCTAGGGCACATGCCTGGGTTGTGGGCCAGGTCCCCAGTAGGGGGTGAGCAAGAGGCAATCACATATTGATGTTTCTCTCTCTCTCTTTCTCCTTCCCTTCCCCTCTCTAAAAATAAATAAACAAAATCTTTTTTAGAAAAAGAAATGCAAATCCTCATTGCTAAGATAATTAATCTTTAAAGTTCTCATCACAAGAGAAAAATTGAAACTATGTGTGGTGATGGATACTAACTAAACTTATTATGGTGATCATGTCATAATATATACATATATCAGTGTCATACACCTAAAATTAATACAATGTTAAATGGCAATTATATCTCAATTTACCAAAAAAAAAAAAAAAAAAAAAAAAAAAAAAAAAAAAAAAAAAAAAAAAAAAAAAAAGCAAAGCCTCAAACCCTACCCCAGACCTCGTGAATCAGAAACCCTGGGGTGGGGCCCAGCAATCTGTGTCCAACAGGCACTCTAGGGGACTCTGATGCACACTGAAATTTGAGAACCACTTGGCCAAAGGCAAAAAAAAAGAAAAGACAATTACACTAGATCATCTTCATCCAGCAGGAGCTTGAACATTTCCTGACTGCAAAAATATACATATCTAGTAGGTATTCTAGTAACAAAGGTTAATAACAACACAAGTCAAGGCAAAAGCCCAAAGTCACTTACCCTACCATCACACATGATCAATGTATTGTAGTAAACTCCAGCGCCATAATTATTCTGGATAGTGGTGACAAACTTGGGCCCCAAAACTTTTAGAAAAGAGTAATGGTTCCAATTTTTCTTCAGGTTCTTTGAATGCCATGCAACAGGGTCATCTACTGTGAACACAAAGTCCAGCATAGCATTCTGAAAGGTGAAGAAAAGAGAATGATTTTAGTTTTAATTCCTGGAAAGGCACCTAGGTGGAGTGAAAAGCTCTAAAATTCTATGCTGTTATGATTAATAGAAGACCAAGGATTGTCATCAGAAATTTAAGCAAGTCTCTGGAACCAATCTGAGCTTTGTTTGCATCAATACACACAATAACAACAATGCTTATTTAGTGTGTACTGTCATGCCAACACTCTCCTAGACACTTTATATGTGTATACAGGAGCTCATTTTATCCTCGAAACCATTCTACCAGGTAGGCACCGTTACTATTCTAATTTACAGGAAAGGAAACCAAGGCACAGAGTATATTCCTTGCTGAAGGACAGCTAGTGAGTGGCAAACATAGCCTGGTTCCAATTCTGTGTGCTGGACCACTCTTCTACGCTGCCTCTCATGTAAGTGTTGCTAATATGCTCCACTTCTCTTCCAGATGAAATAATCCTATACGGATGAACCCTATTCAGTACTACGTAAAGGGAAGTTATTTTAACTTCCAGTCGTTCGCCAAATACTCACTGAAGACCTATAATGAGATCTGATAGATCCTGAGGAAGTGGTAAAGAGCTCAAAGACTACTGGGGAAAACAGACAAATTATCAGTAGATGGACCTGACAGAAGAATGCAAAATGTACTAATTTCACTCACAACTGGGTAAGAACAGGAAGCCTAAATTTTCCTGTAAAATTTTCCTCAAGAGTTCAGCAGAGTTGGTGGAAGTATTAGAAGCACGGGGAAGGGGAGTTCTGTTGGAGGAAAACACTCTTCTGGACATGAGAGCTGGGCACGTTCTGTGTGCTACCGCTGGAACACAATGCAGGCAGGGGAGTGATGGGAGATGAGGCTAGAGAGGGAGGCTGGTTGCAATGCAAAGAAAATTTCCTGCAGAACTCACTGGAGGGAGGAGAGAATAAAGGCCAGGAAACCACACAGCAGGCCAGCTGCAAGACTGCAGGTGAGAAAAGATAGTAAGGCACTAAAGGGTATAGAGACTGATCTGACTGGTGTTGGAAGCTACAAGACTTGTTAACCTGAAGGAAATGAAGGTGAGGGAAAGCAAAAAAAGAATTTCTTTTGAGGGAATTCCACATTGGCTCAAAGGAAAATTTTCATGAAAAAATGAAGAAGTGACTATAGAATCAGGAGGCTAAAGGCTGCTCTGAGTTTCCCAAACATGATCCACAAACCACTGGTGATACTTAAGATTTTGGAGGGGACATGTTTTTTAAAAATTTATAATTATGTTAATGTATTTAGAAAAATGACTAGCCTATAATAACCTATAACTTACACGCCTATAATCTATAAATTATCATATGCTGTCAAAATGTTACTTAAAAACTAGTGTAGGTAGGAAACAGTAAATCCAAATGGTATAGATGGCCAGACAGATCACAGCCAGGTATTCAAATCCAGAAGGCCCTTCTGCAATCTGCACTTCCATTTCCCTAATTTATTACAGATGACAATGAACTGTTAGGCTGTGCATTAATTAAAGTAAGTAGAAATCCAGTTCAGAACATAGGTTGCACACACAGAGAACAACTAACTCTATTTAGACTTTTGCCCCTTTTACATTAATTCAGCGAAAGCTCCATAGCCCTGGTAGAAAAGTAACTGATAGCTTCGTTTAAATGGAAAATATTCGTCTTTCATTCTTCTGCTGTCTTCAACTTGGAAACAAACTTTATTTTCAGAAAAAAATCTTCCATCACTAGGAAAACTGTACCTTCACCGCTGTTGTGCTCAGCCAACTCTGAAGAGTAACAATGCCTAATCTTAAATAGTCTTGTTCAATGTCCTGAGCATGGGTATAATACACCGGCCACCCACTAATTTTTACTCGTAGTAAAGTTCAATGCACCTGCCTCAGCCCAACCAGTCCCTCAGCTCCCGTAAGTCAGGAAGATCATTTTGAATTTTCTCCTACAGTGGAGACACTCACTCAAGCTCGGCTGTGCATTAGAATCACGCAGGAGGTTTTGAAATTCTTGAAGCCCAGGCCTTTCCCCAGACCAATTCAATGAGAATCTCCATTGGTGGAACACTGGCATCAGTAATTTTTAAACCTTCTCAGAGAACTCCATGCTCACCCAGGGCTCAGAACCTTAACTAACACCTAGCAAATATTTCTTCTCCTTTCTACCACCTTGCCTCTGCACCAGTTTTCCCCTCCTAATAAAACTGCATCTCCTGCTCTAGAAGAAAGTGGACTCCTACTTATCCTAAAAACTCAGCTCACGTTGTTATACTAGGAACACTTTCATACAGTTTGTACTTCGCTACTTGAGACGTGGAGAGTGCAGAGCAGACACGCGTCTCGAGGGTTCTGAAGGGATTGAAGGCAAAATGAACACTCGGTCGAACAGGCCGATTCTCGGCGTGGGGCTGGCCCCGTGTCGGGCTCACCTTCTGGTTTGAACTGGGCCCCGCCTGGCGGTACACCCCGGAGCCATAGGCGAAAGCCAGGCTCAGCTCCTCGGGGAAATGAGACAGGATCTTGCGGAAGGCCACCCCCGAGCTCTGCAGCGCCTGCAGCGCCATGGGGCCGAGCCCAGAGACAGGGACCCTTGGCAGGGTAGGACAGGGGAGAGGACAGAGGGGCGGGGAACAAATACGGTGAATGCGTTTAAGGGCAGGGAGATGAAAGACCGGGGCCGGCACCAACGGGGGAATGCTGGAGACAAAAATAATAACCGGTGAGAGCCGCAAACACTTAAGGTTACAGTCCTGCCTGCCAGCGACCAACCCCAGGCACAGATCTCACGCACTAGCGTTACAAAACTGCAAGAGAAGGCCCTCGCCCACGTGTAAGGACGCGAGGACTTTGTAGAGACCCCTGGTGGTCGGAGGAGCGCAGTGCAGGCTGGCAGCCAGGGATTGTGATGAACATATTGGTGGGAGAAGAGTGTTGGCTAATTGAATTGCTTTTGAGAATCCTTTTTTGTTCTCACTTCAAACCACATTTTCATAAATGACTATAAAGTCATGCGTGTTTATTGCAGAAGATTTTTAATGAGGTGAAATTCACATAACGAAATTGTACACTTTGTGTACATTTCAGTGGCATTTAGAACATTCATCATGTTGTGCAACTATTATGTGTATCCAGCTCCAAAACTAGACTTCCAAGGTTTATGAAAGCACAAAATTAAAATCATGCCCAATTCCACCATCCAGAGACTATCTCTTTTAAGATTTGGCTGTGATTTCTTCCCATTAAAGTCCCTTTCAAGTCTGATGATGGGTATGAAAGTGCTCCATAAATGGTAAAGGTCTGTACCAATTTCCCTGATATTTGTATTTAATTTTAAGAGTGGAGAAGAGTTTCTGCCCCTTTACTTTGGGGATTAATCTCAGAAAGGACACATTAATGTTTCCTGGGAATAAACAAGACCCCAGGTGAGAGCTCACCTCTTCATGTGTAACTAGAGAAAATGGCTTAGGGCTGTTCAGGATGTAATTTAACTTCCAGGGCAGAGATTTTGCAGATACTCTCCTTCTTCCTCATACACTGCCTCTCAAAAATATAGGTAGTTTTAGCTAGATTTGATAATGATGACGAATTTTTCACTGAGTCTCCTCTGCTGTCTTGTTGGAGAAAGTTATTGCCTCCATTTTAGGAATGAAGAAGCTAAGTCAGAGAGAAAAAGCAATGTGCTTAGGATCACGTCAGCTTGTGGCAAAACTTGAGCTAAAACCTAGGTCTGACTCCACGTCCTACAATTCTTCTCTGTCCTTGAAGTGTTTTGAGCAGGGATCTGTTCCTAGATGCGAGTGAGGAAAGAAAAGGCCATAGGAGGCTGTTACCACAGTTTCACCATAAGTAAAGACACCTGGATTGGGGTAATAAAGGCAGGGATGGAATTAATTCAATTTGAAAAATGATTATTTAAATTCAAACCCTGAACCTGGCAAGGAGATAAGTGCTGATGATTTGAGATGACTAGAACAGGGCTGCTGCCTTACAGAAGCTCAAGGTTTATGGAGGGGACAGACAAGCAAACCCAGAATATAAGGCGCAGTATGAATCTGGGTGCCCAGCAACCTGTACGACCTGTGATGATGTAGCGCTAATCAGTTCTGTGTATGCAAGGAAAGACCAGAGGAGGTTTCACAATGGTGGCATCTGAGCCAGGCTTTGAAGGATGAGTAGGAGCTTATCAGACAGATGGATGGGAGAGATTCTACCAAAGAAGGATTGATAGGATGCAATGACAATAATAATAAGTGACATTTGTTTATTTACTATTCCCAAGCTCCTACAATACTTATCTTTTTCATCATTCCAAAGACCCCATGAGAGATGTTCTCTAAGAGTATCATTTTTCACATGGAGAATGAGAGAGCATAAAAGGAGAAGTTAATTTCCTGGGTTCACAGTTAGGAAATTTGAACCCAGGGCTCCCAAACGCCAAAGGCCGAGCTAATTACCACTTTGTTTTGGTGACTTCTAAAAGAGGCGGTTGTGCAGCAAGAGAAAGCAATGGAAAATCAGCTGGTTCCATTGGGAGCAAGAACAGCACCAGGCGTTAGACCAGTGAAGTCAGACCAGACCTCAGTTCAGCAACCTTGGTACTTGAGTTCTGCCTAAGAAAGAATTCAGAGTCAAGACTCAAACTACAAAAGAAAGTTTATTTTCAAAGTCACACAGGTAGAAGAAGTGAGTTGTAGAAGAAATGGGCTCTGAAAACAAGTTACAGAGGCAAAAAAAAGGGGGGGCCTTGGAGCTTAGGAAAAAGACAAGGATCACACACCTGAGGAAAGGGGATGGGGAAAGCTGCACTGGGTCCTCCTCTAGCAGGGGTGTCAAACTCATTTTCACGGGGGCTGCATCAGCCTCATGGTTGCCTTCAAAGGATCAAATGTAATTTTAGGACTGTATAAATGTAACTACTCCTTAACTAGGGGTAAGGAGCTCAGCGCTGCCATGGGGTGCCAGGCCAGATAAAACAAGGTGGAGGGCCGGATTTGGCCTTTGGGCGTTGTGTTTGCCACCTGTGCTCTAGAGGGTATTTATCTGGAGGTCTTAGGGGAGGATTCCAATAGAATATTCATCATCTTCCCAAGTGTGTCCTTTCAGAGTCATGGTCTTTACTGATTGGTCAGTGCCCAGACAGGGGTCATTAGTCAATGCAGCTTGTCCTGATGTCAGCAATAACATCATTTGTCTGGTTATGCTGCTCTTCTGGGCCTGGAGCTGAAACACAATTGAGGCCAGATATATTGGATGTGGATAAGAATCTCATTGTCCTGGGGGCTTAGTGCTTAAGGGCTATTCTCTGGACCCATTGTTTTTAGCACCTCTACGGGGTCTAACTTGCATGACTAGCAAGCAGCCAAGGAAGCAAAGGTCAGGGGAGGGTCCTAACTGCATGACCAGCAATATGAAAGGTCAAGGAGTCTAAAAGGAGTCTAAACCACAAGCCCAGCGACATTCTAGGAGAGGGTAGGTTACCTGTTTCCCCAGTTTTGCTCATTGCTGGGCACCCAAGGTTTTCTGCTCTGGTGACCTTCTGTACCTGGCCCATAGTGCCTGCTCTTCTCATGTCTGTTTAACTACCTACCCAGTTCTACTCCATCAGCCCAAGTCAAAGAGCAGTAGCAGTAGCAGCAGTTAAAGAGACGGCTGAGACCAGAATAGGGATAGCAGGAGGGAGACACAACGTGTTTCAGCCTCTCTGTGTGAGCACAGTTGTTCTGGTTCATTCTGACTGAAGATCATTACCCTTTCCCGTTTGCCAGAATCTGAAGGGTGTTTACTGCAGAATCACACTGAAACTTTTTACCCAAAGATAGTGAATAAATCTCCACCAGTCATGTTATAGTTTTACTTTCCTTCCTTGTAGTAATATTTAACTTTGTTCTGTTTTTTTGTCCCTCTTTGCAAAAGTAATCCATGCTCATAAAAATGTAAACATTACAAAAATATGTATACTGTCTACCAGAGATAGCCACTGGTAATCTTTGGTACCTATTCCTCCAGATATTTTTCTATAAATATATTAACATTAATAACATTTTTAAATGGAATTATAGGATAGATGCTATATTGCAATTTGCTTTTTTTCACTTAATATATCAGGAACATCTTGCCATGTCAGAATATACAGATCTATCTCATTCTACTTATTAGCAGCAATTTTTTTTAAACTATGAATATGCTATCATTTGTTGAAACATTTTTATATTGATGGGTATAGAGTATTTCTATTTTTCACACGTGCAACAATGCTGTAGTGAACATCGGTGTACGCAGACCTTTGTGTATATGTGCAGGTTGCTATGAAGCAGATTCCTAGAAGTGGAACTGCTGGGCCAAAGTGTCAGCGCCTTGCTGAAACCCCCTCCGAAAGATTGTACAAAGTTCAGCCCTCGACATAAATAAAGATTCTGCAGTGTTCTCTACTTCTCAGTCTTATAGGCTTTCACACCTAATTATCAGTCATTTTCACAAACACTCTCCTTTCTGATAATGCAAAATCACCAGCTGGAAAATTCCATCGCATTCCTGCGTGCACTTGCCTCGCCTGAAAAAGAGACAGAAGCAATGTAGCAGAGAAAATATTTTTATTCTCCAGCAGAAATCTCCCTGCTCCTAGCAGTTCATCCGCTCCCTTTTAAATTACTGTGGCTTGTGAAGTTAGAAGCTATTAAAAAGCCCTGGTGTTCTATGTAATCGCTTTACAGTTCTGTTGGAACTCTCATACCAATGAAATAAAAACATTAGAGAGCCATTTTCAAATACAGATAAATGGCACTTGATTTGAGTGAATGTAGGACTCATTTTTCTGATTTATCCAGCTGTTGGCTTTGTATTTCTTAACAATGACCTTATCAAGGCTAGGTTTCCCTAGGAGAATGTTCGCCTATTCCATTTTTTAAAAAGCCCTGTAAAATCTCTATAACTTTCATGTCTAGGTTTTTCTTCTAATCAGTTTTTAAGTAAAGACAGAAAATGTTTGGGGAAAAAAAACCCTAAGCCCTGTGGTTCCTACAATTAATCACATGCTCAATTTGTCCACTGATGCGAGAGGGGACCAGATCAGAGAAAGGTCACTCTGTTGCATCAGTCCAAGTGTCATACCTTGGCCAGACTGAGAGCATCTTTAATATATCTTTAGTGACTGAGGTACCATCTGGATTTGAATCTGGGCCCCAGGAGCTAACACAGTAGCTGTTTGACCTTGGGCAACACAACTGCAGCTCTTTGTGCCCTTTCCCCCATCATCTGCAGGATGATCATAGTAATAACATTTGCCTTACAGGGCTGCTGGGACAGCAAATGAAACAGTATCCAAAAAGCACATGGAACAGTGCCGGCCCCAGAGTGAGCTCTCAGTAAATGTTCTCCATCTTATTTAATTCTTTGGAGGCAATGTACAAAGAGAAATTCAGAAGCATGATTATGGCATTTAGCATTTTACATGAAACATTTTCCAGACATTATTTTATTTAATACTTAAGACAAATCCTGGGAAATGAGTGGATATTACTCTAAAATTACAGAGGGATAAACTAAAACACAGAAAAAAAATGAAGTGATTTACCTGAAGTCAATGGACTAATGGCAGTCCTGATAATAGTCTCCAAGTCTGACCCTTTTCTTCTTGCACCATAAAAATAGCACAAATTATTCATTTCCCAAGGGACTCATTCATTCTCCCATTGAAGTCTTCCTCCTCCTTTAGTCCCAGCTCAAATATCACTCCTAATTAGAAGTAAATTTTCTATCCTCTGTGCCCACATAACCCTTTGTGTATAACTAACTCTCCAGCCTTTGTCTTAAATATCAGATATGTCCATCAAAAATAGGCTTGGGGCCCTGGCTGGTGTGGCTCAATGCAGTAGATTGAGTGTTGGCCTGCAAACTGAGGAGTTGCTGGTTCAATTCCCAGTCAGGGCACATGCCTGGGTTGCAGGCCAGGTCCCCAGTGGAGGGTGCACGAGAGGCAACCACACATTGATGTTTCTTTCCCTCTCTTCCTGTCTCCCTTCCTTTCTCTAAAAAATAAAATAAATAAAATCTTAAAAAAAAAGCATAGGTTTGTGGACTCACTGAAGTCAGGGGCCATCTTTCATTCATCTGTCTTCCACTTAGGGCCAAGCATAGTGCCTGAAACAGAGTTCCTGTTATTGAGAATATCATAGGCTGGTGGCAAAATATAAGCATGTATACAAAACAATTGTAGTAAAATACAGACAATATCTGCACCACAGCTCTTCAAGATTTCCTGAGAAAGCTTCTTGGGTAGGGGTGGGGAGTTGATATTTGGGCTAGATCTTGAAAAATGACCAGAGGTTCACTAGACAGGAAAGAGTAGTGATGACGTTCAGTCAGGGGTGTCCAACACTCATCCCCTGAGTTGCATGTGGCCCAGGATGGTTATGAATGTGGCCCAACATAAAATCATAAGTTTACTTAAAACCTTTTTTTTTTTGCTCATCAGTTTTCATTAGTGATTGTGTATTTAATAAGTGGCCCAAGACAACTCTCCTTCCAGTGAGGCTCAGAGACACCAAAAGGTTGGACACCTCTGTAGAAGAAAGAACAACTTCTATACTGAGACCTGGAATTCTCACCCTGGCAGGACACTGTGTTTTCCAATGGAGTTCTGAAAGACCACAGACTTTTTAACACTAAGGAAATGAGTGGATAATGTAGAATTTCAGGGAGCAGAGCAGGTAACTTATCTAAAGTGCAATATAATATGGTGGTCAAGAGTGTTAACTCTGGCTCCAGACTGTGTGTGACCTTGGGCAAGTATGTGTGCCTCCGTTGTGTGCCATGGATAAAATGGGGATAATAATAGCGCTTACTCACAGAGTTATCAGAATAATTAATCTGGTTAATGTACATAAAGTGTTTGGAAAAATACCTGACATGTACTGAGTACTATGTATGCACTTGCTGCTATTATTATTATTATTATTATTATTATTATCATCTACTGTCCTTAAAATTCAAGCAAGTCAGCAATTGTCTGCTTTCTCTTTGTAAAACTGGTCCAGAATTTTGGGATAAACTGAGCTGGCAACGGACCCAGGTAGAAGAGAAAGAAGTAACTACTGTACACCAAGCGTGTCTCTAGCCACCAAAGTCTGGAATCTGGGTTTGGTATAGAGTAGCATGTCCCCAAAGTGGATTTTATTGAATTATTATTTGTGGTTATTTGAAAATAAAAATTCCATTGTCATCCAGGTTTGGGAAATTGGGTTAATTTAAAAGAGACAAATCAATTTCTTTGCTGTGGGATTTCTCAGAGCATTAATATATTAATATGCATTGTGAATCTCCAAGAGAAAATTGAACATGTAGCATTTCCCAATTTCCCAGACTATGTTTTCTTCTTCTCTTTCTCTCCTCCCTCTTCTCTCAACACTTCTGGAATTAATGTTCTGTGGCAACAATTTGGGGAACACTGGTGCCAAGCACTCCTTTGTTATCAGAGAATCAGCTCAGTGTCCCAGACTAATCAAGACTAATTACATAAATTTATTTTGCCTGAAGGCACCAAAGAATCTCATAACCTATGAGAAATTGAGGAGCTTCCTTACACATGAAGTACTGTTATAATTTGTAGTTGTAAAAACCCAGGAATATCTATGCTTTTGATTCTTAGTACGTCTTTGTTCAAACACCAAACTGACAACACTCTAGGTTGTTACCTTGTTTACAGTGAGACTCTCCACGTATCCAGGGTCTGAGCATTTGACCCTTTCACCTGGCATCTCACTACTTTGGGCATCATCTGGGTCCCTTCAGAGATGGAAGTGACTAGGGAAGAAATACTACAGCTGGTGCACAAACACCTCTTTGTTGGTACTTCCCTGCATGAAATACCAAAGCCCTATGAGAACAGTACTCTTACTATGATGTTATTTTTCTTTTAATTTTATTTTTTTCATCATCATAAGTTTCTTTGCCTTTTTGTTGATGTTCTATGAGTTTTAATAAATGTCCAGGTTCATGTAAATGCCACTACAATCAGGGTATAGAATAGGTCCTTCACCCCAAAACATCTTTTTGTGTGCTTATTCATCATCTGCATGTTCACTTTGCTGAAGTGTCCAAATCTTTGTTGTTGTTGTTAAATTGTTTTCTTGCTACTGAGTTTTGAGAGTTCTTTATATTATGGATACAAGACATTTTTTTGTCAGATATGTGATTTGCAACTACTTTCTCCTACTCTGTAGCTAATCTTTTCATACTCTTGAAAATGTCTGTCACAAAGCAGGAGTTTTGTTTTTCATTGAATCCCATTATCAACAGAGGATGACCTTTTCTTTTAAGGATTGTGATTTCAGTGCCATGTCTCATAACTCTTCACCTTACCCTAAAGCACAAAGATTGTTCTCCCATACTTCCTTCTTAGAGATTTATAATTTTAGGTTTTATAATTAGATCTATGATCCATTTTGAATTAATTTCTATATAAACTGTGCATTTAAGTTAAGGTTCATTTTCTCACATATGTATATGATTTTCCCATTACTATTTGTTGACAAGATTGTAATTTCCCCATTGAATTGTCTTTGCACTTTTGTGAAAAATCAATTTGTTATATTTTATTTGGGTGTTTCTGAATCTCTGTTCTGTTCCATTGCTCCATATGTCTGTTCCTTCCCTAATACCACATTTCCTTAATTATAGATATGTACAATGTCTTACAATTGGGTAGCATAATTCCCTCAATTTTATTCTTTTTTTTTTCAAAATTGTTTTGTATTCTAGTTCCTTTGCTTTTCCCTATATTTTAGAATCAGTTTGTCTATATTTGCAAAAGTCCCACTGAGATTTTTACTGGAATTATGTAAAATCTACAGATCAATATGAGAAGAATTTACTTTTGTATTATGTTGGGTCTCTCATTCATGAACATAATATGTCAGTTTCTTCATTTATTCAGATTTCTCCTCTAGTTTCTTTATCTTTTAATGCTTTACATATTTCCTAGTCCTTGGCCAGAAAGCTGGGGATTTATTTATGTTGCTCTGCTACTCACTTCCAATGAACATATCTACAACTGGGATAAAGAAAGAGAAATAAACAGATTTCCCTCGTATCTTAGGGACTACAACTCCTCTTATCAGAGGAACTTTCCCACTGTAATCAATACATAGAATATTTCCATCTCTCCAAAAACCTCCATCATACTTCTTTCTAGCTAATTTCCTAGTTGTATTTCTAGCTCCTGGAAGTCACTAATATGATTTCTGTCTCTATAGTTTTGCCTTTTTAAGAATATTATATAATGCTATGTAATAGAATCATATAAAATATAGGCTTTTATCTCTGGCTTCTTCCATTTAGCTTTAATGTTTTGAGACTCATTCACATTGTGTGTGTGTGTATGAGTATTTTGTTTGTTTTTATTGCTAAGTAGTATTCTGTTGTGTGTATACACCACAGTTTCTTTATTCATACACTTGCTGATGGAATTTGATTTGGATTGTTTCTAGTTTAAGAAAGTTACAAATAAGGTGTACATTGTTTTTTAAATTGAGGTAACACTGGTTAATAACATTATATGTTATTATCAGGTATACAACATTATGATTCTTTTTTATTTCTTTTTAAATTTTAATTTTAATTTATTTTTATTTTTTAATATATTTTATTGATTATGCTATTACAATTGTCCCATTTAGCCCCTTCACTCCCCTCTGCCCTGCATACCCCCTCCTACCCACATTCACCCACTTTAATTCATGTCCATGGGTCATACATATGAAATCTTTGGCTTCTACATTCCCTATACTATTCTTAACCTCCCCCTGTCTATTTTCTACCTACCATTTATGCTACTTATTCTCTGTACCTTTTCCCCATTCTCCCTCTCACACTCATCTGCTGATAACCCTCATGTGATCTCCATTTCTGTGATTCTGTTCCTGTTCTAGTTGTTTGCTTTTGTTTTTGTCTTAGGTGTGGTTGTTAATAACTGTGAGTTTGTTGTCATTTTACTGTTCATATTTTTTATCTTCTTTTTCTTAGATAAGTCCCTTTAATATCTCATATAATAACGGTTTGATGATGATGAACTCCTTTAACTTGACCTTATCTGAGAAGCACTTTATCTGCCCTTCCATTCTAAATGAAAGCTTTGCTGGATAGAGTAATCTTGGATGTAGGTCCTTGTCTTTCAGGACTTTGAATACTTCTTTCCAGCCCCTTCTTATCTGTAATGTTTCTTTTGAGAAATCAGCTGAAAGTCTTATGGGAACTCCTTTGTAGGTAACTGCCTCCTTATCTCTTGCTGCTTCTAGAATTCTCTCCTTATTTTTAATCTTGTGTAATGTAATTATGATATACCTTGGTGTGTTCCTCCTTGGGTCCAACTTCTTTGGGACTCTCTGAGCTCCCTGGACTTCCTGGAAATCTGTTCCTTTGCTAGATTGGGGAAGTTCTCCTTTATTATTTGCTCAAGTAAGTTTTCTATTTCTTGCTCTTCCTCTTTTGCTTCTGGTACCTCTATGATTCAGATGTTGAAACATTTAAAGATGTCCTGGAGGTTCCTAATCCTCTCCTCATTTTTTTGAATTATTTTTTCTTCATTCTTTTCTGGTTGAATGTTCCCTTCTTCCTTCTGGTCCACGCCATTGATTTGAGTTCCAGTTTCCTTCCCATCACTATTTGTTCCCTGTACATTTTCCTTTATTTCACTTAGCATAGCCTTCATTTTTTCATCTAATTTGTGACCAAATTCAACTAATTCTGTGAGCATTCTGATTACCAGTGTTTTGAACTGTGCACCTGATAGGTTGGCTATCTCTGTGTCACTTAGTTGTATTTTCTCTGGAGCTTTGATTTGTTCTTTCATTTGGGCCATTTATTTTTTGTTTCTGCGCACCTGTTATGTAGTAAGGGGTAGAACTTTAGGTGTTCACTAGGGTGGGGTTAGGGTTAGCCCAGTTGTAGATATCCCAGTTGGGATACAACTTTATCCCACATCGCTGCCTCGTGATGCTATATGTGGGGGAGGAGTCTGAGAGGGAACCATGGTGTTCGCTCTGCTCTCTGCTGGATTTCAGTCCTTCCCCCACTACCCACAATCAATTTGGGCACTTCTGGTGCTGATTCCCAAGTGGGTGGGTTTGTATACATTCTAGGACCCTGTGGGTCTCTCCAATGAACTCACCTGTGTGGCTGGGAGTTTCTCCCACTGCCGCCTCAACCCCCACAGGTGTTTTTAATCAGAGGTTTGAGGCTTATTTCCCCACACTGAAACTCTGGGTTACACGGTCTGTATTGCTCCCCAGTTGTTCCTCCCCGTATATCTGCACGTGAATGTGGGACCACCTGGTCCACAATCCGCTGCCTCACCAGGTCTGCCAGCCACCACCTTGACCACCAGCTGCAGCCTTGCCTTGAGTTCTCTCTGCCTGGCAGCCCATCTCTGCCCGTCCCACAGGTCTGGATGAATGTTTCTTTCTTTCTTTCTTTCTTTCTTTCTTTCTTTCTTTCTTTCTTTCTTTCTTTCTTTCCAAAGATTTTATTTATTTATTTATTTTTTTAGAGAGAGGAGAAAAGAAGGAGAAAGAGAGGGAGAGAAACATCAGTGTGTGGTTGCCTCTCACATGTCCCCCATTCGGGATCTGGCCTGCAACCCAGGTATGTGCCCTGACTGGGAATCGAACCAGCAATTCTTTAATTCGCAACCTGTGCTCAATCCACTGAACTACACCAGCCAGGCAAATGTTTCTTCTTTAACTCCTTGGTTGTCAGACTTCCATACAGTTTGATGTTTTGGCGGTTCTAGTTGTTTTTTGTTTTTAACTTCGTTATTCTTTTGGTTGTGCAAGGAGGCACAATGTGTCTACCTACACCTCCATCTTGGCCAGAAGTCTCTCTCTACATTCTTTTTTTCAAAACATTTTTAAAATTGTTGTTCAAGTAGTTTTCTGCCATTTTCCCCACCCCTCCTCTCCACCCCAGCTCTCCCCTCTCTTTACATTCTTTTTTTTTTAAGATTTTATTTATTTATTTTTAGAGAGGGAAGGGAAGGAGAGAGAGAGACAGAGAGAGAAACATCAATGTGCGGTTGCTGGGAGACATGGCCTGCAACCTAGGCATGTGCCCTGACTGGGAATCGAACCTGCGATGCCTGGTTCGCAGCCCGCGCTCAATCCACTGAGCTACACCAGCCAAGGCTCTCTTTACATTCTTAATCACTATACTATGTGTCCTAGGATAACAGCATAAATTATATTTGAAAGGAGCCATTCAGATGTCCTGGCTTAGTTGATACCAATAATCTTGATAATGATTTCCATTTATTTACTAGGTGCCAGACCTTGTGCTAAGCATTTTATATGCAGTAACTACCTTATTCAGACTAATTCCCTCAATGTTTCTGTGTTTATTTTACAATGCTTAGATAACTTCCCAACTTTCTTACAACTATGGGCCCATTTTTGTGATTTTGTGATGTCTTCATTTAACAAATGTTTTTTTAAGTGTGTGTACATCAAGCTGGACCCTGGAGCTATAACAAAGAAAAGACATAATCTCTGCCTTCTTTTTTTAAAATTTTATTTTAAAATTATAGTTGATGTACGCCCTGGCTGGTGTGGCTCACTGGATTGAGCTCTGGGGTACAAACCAAACAGTCACTGCTTTGATTCCCAGTCAGGGTACATGCCTGGGTTATGGGCCAGGTCCCCCAGTAGGGGTTGAGCCAGAGGCAACCACACATTGATATTTTTCTCCCTCTCTTTCTCCCTCCATTCCCCTCTGGCTAAAAATAAAATAAGTAAAATTTTAAAAAAGTAAAATTAGTAAAAATATCCTCAGGGGGAGGATTTAAAAAATAATAATAAAATTTATAGTTGACATACAATATCATTAGTTTCAGGTGCACAATACTGTTTAGACATTTATATATCTTACAAAGTGATCAACACAATAAGTCTAATAACCATCTGACAATTATCAAGTGTTATTGACTATATTCCTTATGCTGTATATTACATCCCTGTGACTTACTTTATAATTGTTAGTTTGTACCTCTTAGTCCTCTTCACTTTTCTCACCAATCCCCATCTGGCAACCATCATTTTGTTCTCTGTAGGTATGCTTATTTCTGTTTTGTTTGTTCATTCGTTTTGTTTTTCAGATTCCATACATAAGTGAAATCATATGGTATTTGTCTTTCTGTCTTACTTATTGTACTTAGCATAATGCCATCCTCTAGGTACATCCATGTTGTCACAAATGGCAAGGCTTCATTCTTTTTTCATTCTTACGGCTGAGTAATATTCCACTGTGTGTGTGTGTGTGCAACATATCTTTATTCATCTATTGATGGACACCAGGTTTTTTTCATATGTTGGCTATTTCTGCCTTCTTAATGATTACAATCTACTGTAGCTCAAGCCCTGTGAATTCTATGTTTTGAAATAATTTCTATCTCACAAACTGCACTTATTAATTGAAACCCCATTTCTTTATCTGTAGAACACTTGGAATATGAGTAAATTCATAGGATTAGCTAACAAAGTCTTTGTGTTCCCACCCTTATACTTTGAGAGGTGTATCCATTGGGCTACTTTTTACTTCACATTAATTCAAAGATAAAGCAGGCTTCAGGTGTAGAAGAGGCCTCTGACTCCGTTTTTCTGCTCTTCTCTAGGTCATAGCCTCCTTTAGCTTGCCTTCCTGGTTTCAAGATAGTTGCCAGTGTCAACTGAAGCAGCATGTTTCTTCATTCCATGACCAGTAGGATATATCAAAACTCTGTCTTCCTTTTTCTATTTAGCTGGATTGGCCCACCCTTGGAAAAGTAACAATTGACAAGAGGATGACATGCACTGATTGACTTGAGTTGGGATATCTGACTCAATCACTAGCAAGGAAGATTGTCTCAGTCTAACAGTCTCCTAAAGCTGATGATGGCATCAGTTCTCCACCTGCTCCAGGAGAAGTAAATCCCTCAGACAGAAACAACATCTGCCAGGAAGCATCCAGCAATGCCACTTCTGGGTATAAACCCGAAGGAAATGAAGACAGGATATCAAAGATATATTTGCACTCCCAGGTTTACTACAGCATTATTCATAATAGCCAAGATATGGAAACAACCTGAGTGCCTGTCAATAGATGAATGGATAAATAAGACGTGGTACACACAGCCATGCATCACTTAACAATGGGGATATATCCTGAGGAATATGCTGTTAGGGGATTTTGTCATTGTGCAAACGTCATAGAGTGCACTTACATAAAGCTAGATGGTACAGCCTACTAACACATAGGCTGTATGGAACAGCCTCTTGTTCCTAGGCTACAAACCTGTACAGCATGTCACTGTACTGAATACTGTAGGCATTTGTAACACAATGGTATTTGTGTTATAAATACTGTTATCTAAACATATTTAAACATAGGAAAGATTCAGTGCAAGTACAATGTAAAAGATTAGAAATGGCATACTTGAATAGGGCACTTAACCATGAATGGAGCTTGTAGGACTGGAAGTTGCTCCAGGTGAGTTAGTGAGTGAGTGGTGAGAGAATATGAAGGTCTAGCACATTACTGCACACTAATGTAGATGTTATAAACATTGTACACTTAGGCTATACTAAATTTATTTAAAATATTTTCTATCTTTAATAATACATTTACCTCAGTTTACTGTAACTTTTTTATTATATAAACTGAAACACTTTTTTTAACTTTTCAACTCTTTTGTAATAAACTTAGTTTAAAACACAAACACATTGTATAGCTGAACTAAAATATTTCTTTCTTTATATCCTTATTCTATATTAATAGCTGTGGATAAGGCATTAGGCTATGACATTATGATGACTATGATATCATTAAGTGATAGTAATATTTCGGCTCCACTATAATCTTTGAGACCACTGTTGTATTTGCATTTCATTGTTGACTGAAATATTGTTATGCAGCACATGGCTATATATACAACAAAATGTTATTCACTCATGAGAAAAAAGGAAATCCTGCCATGTGCAACAACATAGGTTCACTACGAGGACATCATGCTAAGTGAGATAAGTCAGACAGGGAAGGAAAAACACTGTATGATATTACTTATATGTGGAATTCAGAAAAGCCAGACACATAAAAACAGGGAATGGTGCTTACCAGTAACTGGTATTGCAGAAAATGGGAGAGATGTTGATCAAGGGTACAAACTTGCAACCAGTAGTAAATAAGTCCTAGAGATCTAATGCACAGCATAGTGAATACAGACAACAATAGTGCATTATAATTATCAAACTTGCTAAGAGACTAGATCTTAATTATTCCAACCACAAAAAATAAATTATAATTATGTCATGTGATAGAGGTGGAAACTAGTGCTACAATGGCTATCATATTACAATACTATATAAATTTATCAAACCAGCATGTTGCACACCTAAGTTTTTTCATTTTTTTAAATTTTATATTTTATTAATTATGCTATTACAGTGGTCCCAGTTTTTCCCCTTCCCCCCGCCCTCCACCTAGCACCCTCCACTCCCTCAGGCAATCCTCCCACTGTTGTTCAGGTCCATGGGTCATGTGTGTAAGTTCTTGGCTACCCCAGTTCCTATACTGCACTTTATATCACCATGGCTATCTTGTAACTACCTATTTGTACTTCTTAATCCCCTCACCTCCCCACCCATTTGCTGACAAACCCCTCCCATCTGGCAACCATCAAAATATTCTCTGTATCCATGATTCTGTTTCTGTTCTTTTTGGTTGCTTAGTTTGTTTTTTAGATTCAGTTGTTATAGATACATATTTTGACATTTTATTGTTCATAGTCTTTAACTTCTTGTTTTTCTTAAATAAGTCCCTTTAACATTCCATATAATACTGGTTTGGTGATGAACTCCTTGAGTTTTTTCTTGTCTGGGAAGCTCTTTACATGCCCTTTGATTCTAAATGATAGCTTTGCTCAATAGAGCAATCTTCACTGTAGGTCCCTGCTTTTCTGACTCTAAATTTGTCTTACTGATCCCTTCTAGCCCTCAAAGTTTCTTTTGAGAAATCAGCTGACAGTCTTATGGAAACTCTCTTGTAGGTAACTAACTGCTTTCCTCTTGCCGATCTTAAGATTCACTCTTCATCTTTAACCTTTGGCATTTTAATTATGATGTGTCTTGGAGTGGGCCTCTTTGCATCCATCTTGTTTGTGACTCTCTGTGTTTCCTGGACTTGCATGTCTATTTCCTTCATCAAATTAGGGAAGTGTTCTTTCATTATTTTTTCAAATAGATTCCCAATTTCTTGCTCATTCTCTTCTCCTTCTGGTACCCCTATTATGTGAATGTTGGACCACTTGAAATTGTCCCAGAGGCTGCTTATACCATTCTCATTTTTAAAAATTAGTTTTTCTTCTTATTGTTATGATTGGTTGTTTTTGCTTCCTTATGTTCCAAGTCATTGATTTGATTCTTGGTTTTATCCACACTACTGTTGGTTCCCTGTAAATTGTTCTTTATTTCAATTAATGTATCATTCATTCCTGACTGGATAGTTTTTATGCTGTTGAGGTCCTCACTAAGTTCCTTGAGCATCCTTACAACCAGTGTTTTGAACTCTGCATCTGATATAGTGCTGATCTCCATTTCGTTTAATTCTTTTCTGGAGTTTTGATCTGTTATTTCATTTGGGCCATGTTTCTTTGTCTCCTCACTTTGGAAGCTTCCCTGTGTTTGTTTCTATGTATTAGGTAGAGCTGCTTTGACTCTGTGTTTCAGTACTGTAGTCTAATGTAGTAGGTATCCTGTAGTGTTCAGTGGCACAGCCTCTCCTAACAACCAAGCTGGGTAGAGGTGCACCCTTCATGTGGGCTGGATACACCCTCCTCTTGTAATTGAGCTTTGGATGCTGTTGGCAGATCAATGGGAGGGATTTACCCAAGCCAGTCAGCTGTAAGGATTGACTGTGACCACTTACTACCAACCTCTGACCTCTTTGGAGGATCAGCTGTGATGGGCAGGATGGTGGTGCTCCAATGTAATCTGTAGCTGTCCAGTGGTTTTCCTGGCCCTGGGTTTCCTGGGTGGTGCTGACCAAGGTCAGCCTCCACCTGTGTTTTACCTGGAGCCACCTTGCCTGAGCTATAAAGCAATCTGAGATGGCTGCTACTTGTGCTGGGCTTGGAGGTTCCCAGGCAAAGCCAAGCTGTGAATCTAAGCTGGCTGCTGCTAGTTTTCAGACCTGGGGCTCACTGAGGCTAGCTGTTGCTTGTTTTAGAGTATTTAGGAAGTTCTGCAGTATGAGCCAAGACTAGCCAAGACCAAGCTGCTGGAAAAGCAGCTTGGGTGAGTCTGTATGTTGGGTTGGGTGGAGTCTCTGGGGATTTCCAAGGCCAGGTTGATGGAGTCTCAGATATGGAACTAGCTTGCCAGCTCAGTGGCTCTGTTAGGGAAGGGCTCAGAAAAGGCACCATAGCCTCTGCTCACCTTGATGCCAGACACCCCAGTTTCTCCCAGTATGCCACTGGTGCCCTTCAAGCTGCCCATTGGTGCTGGAGCTCAGAGGGAGTGAGTCTGAGTAAGTTCATGTGTAAGTTCTTTAAGAGGAACTGCTTGGGGCTCCAGAAGTTTTTTCCACTGACCCAATCCCTGCTGTTTTTTTGCAGCCAGATGTGGGGACTTATCTTCCTGGCACTGGAACCCTGGGCTAGGGTGCCTGGTGTGGTGCTCAGACTCTTTACTCCTGAAATATCCCTCCCAAATTTTTATCCACCATAAATGGGTGAGGGACCAGCCCATTCTGTCTCTGCACCTCTCCTCCAGTCTTATTGGATATGGTTTCTTTAATTCCATAGTTGTCCCACTTCCATTCAACTCAATTTCTGACATTTCTGAATGAAGTTTGTTCTGTGTTTTAGTTGTAATTTTGATGTGGTTGTGTGAAGAGGCATGCCATGTCTGCGTATGCCACCATCTTGACTGGAAGTCTCCATTTGGTCCAAGTTGTACACCTTAAATTCACACAATACTATATGTCAAATATATCTTAATTTAAAAAGTAAAAAAAAAATCTGCTAGTAAGGAGGAAGGGAGGGATATTGGGAATCAATAGTGGGTTGATGGCAAGGATAATGTTGGGTATTTCCTTCTTTCTGGACACCGTGGAAGACTACATTTCCCAGTTAGAAATGTGGCCAATGGGAAACTGAAAGAGTGTTTGAGATGTGGCCAATAGGAGGTAGAAAGAGTGATGTAAACCTCTTCCAGGCATCACCCTTAAAACCTACTCATGCAGTTTCCCAGGAGTCTCTTTCTCTTCCACAGAAAAGTTGGCATAGGTGCAGTATAGGAGAGGGCTATCCAAACTGCATTGGATTGAGATGTGAACAAGAAATCATTTTTATGGTGTTAAGATACTGAGATCTGGGAGTTTATTTATTACTGTAGAATAGCATAGCCTATCTTTATCAATACAGTAAGACAGTGGTTTTCAAAGGTGGTCCTCAAACCAGCAGCTATGGCATTGCCTAGGACCTTGTGAGATGGAAATTCTATGGTCCCCACCCAAGGCCTATTGAAGCAAGAGCTCTCCAGGTGACTCTGACACATGCTACAGTTTAGAATCACTAATGTAGGGAATTGATAGTGTTAATTTAGGAATGGCTCTGCTCTTCTTAGCTGCCATGTTCCTCATCTCCTCCCCCAGCTGCTGAGCTCAGTTCCAGTTGTCACAGAACCTGAAGGAACTGCTATTTCAACTGAGATGATGTTTTTGCCTACCACAGGTACCTGTGCCCATTCAAGTGTGATAGCCTTTCATTCTTCTCCAGTTGTAGGTGGCATGGCCCAAGTTCAAACTGCTGTGCCCTTTGTGGGCTCCGAAGTACTTTTCCAGTTAACTTCCATGAAGACATTGCCCTCCCCTGCACTAGTAGCAGCTGTTACATAAACAGCTTGAACCCATCCCTCACTCCTTTATAAAAATAATAAATAATAACCTGCAGGTCCACCCTGAAGTCCTCTAATTCCAGTCTGGGTGAAAGAGTGAGGCCTGATTTTTTTTATTGCTCTGGGAAGGCTTTTGGAAGGTAAAAGAATAATTTTATTAGATTTTATTCAGAAATATTGAAAGTAACCACAGGACTTTCTTCTTCTTCTTCTTCTTCTTCTTATTATTATTATTATTATTATTATTATTACATTTGGAGACCACAGGAGTTCATAGACACTAAGGTGGAAGTAGGACTGGTCTTGTCCTGCCCAGTTTGTTTTTAAGATGAAGCCACAAGGTCCAAGAAGGTACATGGGCCTCTTGGTGCCTCCAAATTTAGTATCAGTGATTTTAATAGTGTATTGACCTGCAATGATTCACATGCTATACTTTTTTAAAAAACAAAATTTTAAGCCTAGTCAAAGGTAAACATTATTTTTTATTATGTAAATATACGTAACAAAATTTACCATTTAAATTATTTTTTAGTGTACAGTTCAGTGTCATTAAGCAGATTCACATTGTCAAACAACCATCACTATCATCCATCTCCAGATCATATTTATCATCTTAAACTGAAAGCCTGTATCCATTAAAAATAACACTTCCTGACCCCCAGTCACTGGAAACCACTATCGTACTTTCTGTCTTTATGAATTTGACAACTCTAAGTGCCTTACATAAGTGGAATCAATATTTGTCCCTTTTTATTGGCTTTTTTTACTCAACATAATGTCCTCAAGTTCCATTCATGTTGAAGCATGTGTCAAAATTTCCATCTTTTTTAAGGCTGAATAATATTCTATTGCATGTATAGATCACATTGTGTTTATCCATCCACATCCATTCATCGTTGGACATTTGGATTGCTTCCTTTGACTTTTGGTCCTTGTGAATCATGTTGCTATCAACATGGGCATACAAAATATCTGTTCAAGTCCCTGCTTTCAATTATTTTGGGTATATACACAGAAAATGAGTTGCTGAATCATATGTTAATACTACGTTTAATTTTTTGGGGAGCTGTCATACTTATCTGTCTTTTTGGTCATAAGCATCTTAGTGGCTATAAAGTGGTATCTCATCATAGTTTTGATCTGTGTTTGCCTAGTGGGAAAGCATTTGAAATCTTATTCAAGATTTTCTACTAAGAGTTTTATAGTTTTTGCTTTTACATTTACATTTTAATCTATTTTGAGTTAATTTTTGTGTGTGGTGATGTAGAGTTCCAACTTCATTCTCTTACATATGGTTATCCATTTGCCCAAGCACCATTTGTTAAAAAAATTGTCCATTCTTCATTGAATTATCTTGACATTCTTGTCAAAAATCAATTGACTGTAGATGTAAGGATTTATTTCTGGACAATCAATCCTATTTCATTGATCTATATATTCATCCTTGTGCCAGTACCACACTGTCTTGACTACTGTAGCTTTGCCTCTTCTGGATCCCTTGAATTCTCACATGAATTCTAGGATCAACTTTTCAGCTACTGCAAAGAAGTCAGCTTGGATTCTGATAGGGATTGCATTGAATCTACAGATTAATTTGAGGAGTCCTGATTATTTCATAGAGTCTAGTTTGTTGTGATTGAGGCAAGCACAGAGAGAATTAAGTCTTCGCTAGTCTTAGGGATAATTCCTGAAATGTGTTTGAAGCACAAAGAGAAGTTAGCTAGGAGACTGGGGTGTGTGTGTGTGTGTGTGTGTCAGAGAGAGGGAGATACAGAGTGAGATTGAGAGATGAGAAACAGAAAGAGATGAAAAACAGAGAGGCCAGGAGAGATGGGACAGAGAGCAGAGCCAAGAGGGAGAAATTTAAGGCCGTGGTGGGAGAGAGAAAGAGAGGGAGAGATCAGAGAAAGATAAGAGAGAGATAGGACAGAAAGACAGAGACAGATTGAAAGAGATACTGAGATTGAGAGAGAGATTAGGGATGGGAGATGAAGCGTGAAGGAAATAGTTCAGTTCCATGAAGAAGGCGGAATAGGCAGTGAGAGATGAGTCTGGAGACAGAGCAGAAACTGGAATATGAAGAACTTCTTAAAGCAGACTAAGTCTTTTTCCTGATTTCCAAACACAGGATTCTGTTTATTATTTTGTCCCCATATGCCCAACTCTAACAGAGGGAGAATGATGCTTCAGTTCTCCAATCGACGATGTCAGTTTAGACTCTATGTTCAATAGTCCTCAAAATATATATGTATTCACCTTTCCCCAGAGAAGACTGCCACTTGTTCCTTTAGGAAAGAACTTGGGGATCATTACTGTGTGTCCTAGCCATGGTGTTGCAAGGGTCCTTCCTCCAGGGGAACTGGTCTCCTAGTCAGTCAGTGAATTGTAGGTTAAAAAAACTGGCTCAGGTCTGAAAATGGACAAGGGATCAGTCTATGTTTTAAGCCAACTGTCCTAAACCTCCAGATTATTCCTTCTTGGTTTCTTCTGAAGGTACAAGCTGCCTACCTATTTTGTCCTAGGACGTTGTGCACTATTAACCAGCTCTGTGGGTCAGGCCCCTTGGCTGCCACTCCGGTCCTGCTGTTCATTGTGATAATTGCATCACCTGGCTTTTGGTGACTAAGTGCCACCACCTGGCCTCTATTTTGGGGTTCCATCATCTCTATTGCTATCAATGAGCCTAGTTCTTACCAGTCTTTCCTACTGTCAGTCCTGGCTTACAAAGGACAGCTACCCAATACTGAACTTTTAGTAATGCTCGTGTCCCTCTCGTCAACCCATTCTTTATAGTGTTGGTAGATAATATAACCTCTGAGCCTTCCTATAGAACAAAATCTTCTGGTGAGTCTTTTAGTCTGTCAGAGCCTATCCATTTCCTTAAGCATTTTATACTTTCTTCCATGGTCAGTCATGGCAATTGCAACTTCACTTAGCATGGGCCATAGCTCTTCCCATGCTTTTAGGAACCATCCTAAGGGAGAGTTTGCCTCATATCCTGGAGTTCTAAGCTAGAGCATTAATTCCTGTATCTTAGGAGTGTATTTCAAAATCAGTCTTTAGAATTCAATCTTATGTTCTTGATCATAGGTTCCCTTCATCAAACATTCTTAGAATCCAGCCCTATATGTACCACCTCCAGTCTCCTGTAGATACATGCTTATTAGGTCTTACAGCTCTTTGGGGGTATAGCCTCTTTCCTTCTTTACCAGGCCCAGAATGTCCCTTAGCTATAGACCTGGCATCCAGGAGAGGAAGTGGTGGCAGATCCTAAGTGGAGATACTATTGTCTTTGGGAGCGGCAGCCATGAGGATAGAGGCATGGACCAGATTCTCCCTCAAAGCCCACAGAAGAAACCAACCTGCTGGCACTTTAACTTTGGATATCTGGCCTCCAGAACTGTGAGAGATCATATTTCCATTGTTTTTAACTGCCACATATGTGGTACTTTGTTACAGCAGCCCTAGGAAACTAATACTTCACCCAATTCCATTGTCCTCATAGGTACTTCTTACTGGTACTTCTTAAACACCTGATAATCACACCAGCTTGTGTTTCCCTTTCACCAGGACATGCAATCCCAGTCCACCACAGGTGAATGTTTTAACAACTGGACCATCATCATGTTGTGCTGCCTGAACTTCACCTACCATTTGTGAGGAGGTCTTTATTGGTGAGTGATCTAGCTCCAAACCCCCATTTGTTACCTGCTTTCTCAGACTCTTCCTGATACCAACTGTCACAGATTGGGTTCTCTGTAAGCAGTTGCTGAGATGGGTTTATATATAAATATATAATATATAAATTACCTGTTCTCACAGGTTATTTATATATTAGAGATCATTAGTTGTGGAAGGGAGGGAGGAAGATGAATTGGGCAGGGGGAGAAGTTGAACTGTGATGTAGACATGACAAAGCCTTGGCCAGCCCCATGAGAGCTATGTGGCCATGGGATAAAACGAGTAGGCCCTTAGGGTCCCATTGCAATTGTCTTCAGGTGAGAACAGGCCCTGAAGACCACCCTGCAGCAGCTGATAGCTGGGGCTTCCTTGAGGAGGCATCTGAGCAGCTAATCTTTATGTTCACTACTTCATCGTGAAGGTGAAAAGTTTTATTATCCTCATTGATGGGTGAGGAAACAGGTTGACAAAGGCTAGTTAATTAGTCCACTGTTAGTAACTAGCAGAATCAAACTATGGTTCTTCAAGAAAAAAAGAAATTATGATTCAGAGTAGCTATATGCCAGGAACTTTAGGAAATTTTACATATATCTTCTTGTTGCTTCCTTATAACAACCTTGAGAGGCATTCATTACTTTCTCTAATTTTAAAAAGAAGAAAACTAAAGCTCAGAGGAGTTAAATGTTTTGCCCAAGGTCAATAGAGTTGGTAAGAAATAGAAATAAACAGAATCTGAACCAAGGTCTGTGTGACTCTACAATCCTTTAAGAAGCCAAGAAGGAACATTGTCTCACTTGTATTTATAGTCAAAAACCCAGAGAGGAGCATACCATAATTAGCTAGAACTCAACTATTATCTAGTGAAAGGCAGAGTGTGTTTCTAGTCTGTATTTAGAACAACAAGATTGCAGGCAAAATCTGAATCAGATATATCATCTGGCAGCTTTACAGGAGGCTCTTCACTGGAAGGTTTAGTTCTTTCTTGGAATGATATGGAATGGGATGAGGGTTTAGTCATAACATGTGACAGAAAAACATGACTGGCTTACTGGAAAGAAGCTAGGGGGAAAAAGGATTTAAAAAGAGCATGGGCAGTTTGCTATGAGAGAATCCTTGTGTTTGGAGTTACAAAGCCTTGGATTTTTAAATATTTTTTTCTGATTACAAAAGTAATTTGTGTTTTTAAAATGTATTTTATTGATTATGCTATTACAGTTGTCCCAATTTTTCCCCCTTTACCCCCCTCTGCCCAGCACAATCCATTCCTTCTGGCAATCCCTCCCCTCCTCCCCCCGCTTAGTTCATGTCCATAGGTCACGCATATAAGTTCTTTGGCTACTCCACTTTGTATACTATTCTTAACATCTATCTGTTTATTTTGTTCCTACCAATTTGTACTTCATAATCCCTGTACCTTTTCCTCCATTTTTCCCCTTCCCCCTCCCAACTGGTAACTCTCCAAATGATCTCCATATCTGTAACTCTGTTCCCATTTTACCTGTTTGCTTAGTTTGTTTTTTAGATTCAATTATTGATAGTTGTGAACTTATTGCTTTTTTAATGTTCATAGTTTTGGTCTTCTTTTTCTTAAAATAAATCCCTTTAACATTTCATATAATAATGGCTTGGTAATGATGAACTCCTTTAGCTTTACCTTATCTGGGAAGCACTTTATCTGCCCTTCCATTCTAGATGATAGCTTTGCTGGATGGAGTAATCTAGATTATAGGTCCTTGCTTTTCAACACTCTGAATACTTCATGCCAGTCTCTTCTAGCCCTGAAGAACAGGCCCTGATACATTGCTTATCTCCATTTTGTTTAGTTCTTTTTTCTGGAGTTTAATTCTGTCTTTTCATTTGGACCATATTTCTTTGTCTCCTCATTTTGGCAGCCCTCCTGTGTTTGTTTTTATGTATTAGGTGGAGCTGCTTTGACTCCCTGTCTTAGGAGCATGCTCTGTTTTAGAAAAGTGCACTGGTAAATTGGATGGGGTAGAGCCTTAGGTAATTGCCAGGTGGGGGGCAACCTGTGTATACCAGATTGATAGAGTCTCAGATACAGTGCTCCTGCTCTATGGCTCTCTGTTGGGGAGGGCTCAGAAAAGGAGCAATGGCCGCTACCTGGCCTCTGGAGTTTTGTCTGGGAGAAAGTTGTCTCCCGGCACTCACCCTGTTGCCAAACACTTCAGTTTCTCTCCATATGCCACTGGCGTACTTCCAGATACAGTTGTGGAAGGTGTACACAGCAAAACTTCAGGGGCAACTCTTTACATCATTGCCTCTTGTGACTTGTGCAATGTATAAACAAGCCATGCAGCTATGCCACAGTCTAAAGAGAAAGCAAAGAAGTAAGCAGACAATTGCAGTACTAAGGGAGACTGTGGGAGCAGAGAGGAGGAACAATTAATCAAATCATTGGTCAGGGTGTTGGGTTTCAAATAAGGTTTCCTGGAGGGAATGATATTTCAACTGAGCTCTGTGGATAAATGGGAGTTAGCCAGGTGGATATGTGGGTGGATAGAGTTCCATTCAGCTTTTGAAAAACAGCTTTTTTTGTTTTTGTTTTTGTCCCAATGCATGCAGCCTTTTATTTTTGTTTTAGTGATTTATGTGCAAATCATCTCCATATTTTCCTTCTTATTCAATAAATAATTTTCAGGCATAGAGCCCTTACAGTATTCTCTGCTTACAAAAATTAAGGCGTGAGTTCATAAGGTAGAGATGATGCTGTTTTTTTTCTAGCAGGAAACAATAGATGTAAATCCATTTTTTAACTGAATTTATTGGGGTGACATTAGTTTACAAAACCAGTAGGTTTCAAAAGTACAACTCAGTTGTGAAAAGTGAGAGGAAAAGAAGTCCTAGACAATAATTCCAGAAAATGCCAATGTGTATGAGACAGGCTGAGGTCAAGGAGAGGAGACTGAGGCAAGTGACACCATTTTTTTTTCTTCTTCCTGTTGCTTTCTGGATTGCCAAGTTTGGCTTTGACCAAAGTAGAGTGGAGTCAGGGAGATCTCTGAGCTCTTAAAATATTCATCATTGCACTCCTAGTGATTGGCAGGGAGCCTGGCAAATAGAGGAATTCATTGGATGTTGGCTGAAAAAAAAAAGATTAAATGACTAAATTAAAAAGTGTGACTATAAAGCACTGAGACTTTAGAAACAATATACATAACCAGTGTTGATACATCCAGAAACGTGTTTTCTGCAAAGCAGTTGTCTTAGCGAATATTTATCTCCATGTAGGAAAGGCTTTTTAAAATATACAAGCAAAGACAAATGCCATATGGAAAAAGATCTATATATCTGACTACATAAAAGTAAAAAATGTAATTTAAAAATCATTAAAGATTGAAAGTCAACAAACTAAGCAAAGTACATTACATATAAAGGGTTGGCTTCTTTAGCATAAGAGCATTCTTTTAAAAATCAAGATAAATACAGAGTCATGAATAGGCAACCCACAAAAGAATAAATGCAAATAAGAAATCTATAAAAGTTGCATTGTATTAACAATCAAAACAGTCACCTTAAAATAAGATATCATTTCTTTTGTGTACCAACTTGGCAATGAATTTTGAAAGTTAAAAAAATACATACACTTTTGGTCCAGAAATTCTTTTTCTAGAAATTTATATTAAAGAAATAATCACAGATGTGCAAAATATATGCAAATACAAAAATACTCATTGCATCATAATTTTAATGGCAACAAAATTGTAAACAACAGAAACAATAACAGAAAATTACATTTACATTTTGTTTTTCTATTTTCTACTTTCTACAGTAAAGACATTGTGTTGGCCAAAAAGTCCATATGGGTTTTTCATATTCATTTTCACCAATAACTTGATTGAGTTAGATATTTTGAGTATGTTGGCTCCCTCCTACTATTGGCTTCTAGTGGGTAAGGGCCATGGGTGCTGCTAAACATCTTCCAATACATAAGACAGCTCCACAGCAAAGAATTATTTGGCCAAAATGTCAATAGTACCAAGAAGCTTTACAAACCACGTTTGACATTTTCGATCAGTCACAGCACCTTCTCCAAATACTACATAAATCTTTTTTCTTTTTTTGCATTTCAGTTGTGTTTTTACCTTTCTTGAAGTAATAAAACATAATACGTGGAAAATGTTGCGTATCTTCTTCCATCTTCAATATTAAAATGGCTGCACAAAAATTCACCAATTTTGATGTTTTTTTCAAAAAATGCACACTGAAATGACAGCTGTCACAATATAATCTAACAAAATTGTTTCAAATGAAGTTAAAAACAACTAAGCATTACTAGTGCTACCATATGGAAAAAAAGTGTAATAGATTTTTGGCCAATCCAACCAAAGGCCTTTGCAAAATCAGAAAACAAGTAACTGTTTCTTTTTTTATTTTGCCAAGGGAAAATATTTAGGAGGACTACCACTATTCAAAATCTTCCAGGGTCTCTCTTTAGCAGTGTTAAGAGCTAATTTCTGAAACAAAAGAAATTGACCTCATTACCTATAGCCATTATTTCATTTGGATCAAATACAGCTGTGATTCAGTTCAATTGTCCACCTTACTCATCTGCCTCTACACCAAATGACTTAAGAGTCTTGTGAAAAATTACTCTCATAAAGTATGAAAATATCCCCTTCACTGAAGAAATGCAAAGGACTGTTGTTTGGATTTTAGGACACACACACACTTATATGCTTATCATCGTGCTCAGCATATGGAGCTCAATAAAGAGTAGAATTGTTATTCTCATTTTCTTATTTGGTTTTATTTATTTCCGTAGTTGTCTAGGAGGCCAGATTGCTGAGGCCAGATGAGTGAATCCTCCAGCCAACACTTTTGATAAAATACTGACTCATTCCATTAGTATTTTTGGGTAGACATTCTGTAGCCTCCCACCACAAAATTTCAAGATTCCACGACCCAGAGAAGCAAATAAATAATGTCTAATTAACTGCCCTAGCAACACCCATGGACTATGGGAGTGGACATTGTAATTCCTCAACACACATCAATAAACGATGTTTAAAATGAAAGGCGGAGTTTGGGGTTGAGCCTTGGTCTGCCCTCCACTGCCATCTGCGGGTGGGGAGGGGGAAATGCTGCCTCTCCTGCCTGGTAATACGGGTTGGAGAAGACCAAGGATTACATAATGTCACCTTTAGAGGGTGCTCAAGTTTGTCTTCTGCAACTCCACAACTGGGTCTGGATGGAGATGAGAGATAAATTGAATCCACCTCTGTCACTTACAGTTGCATGATCTGGAGCAGTCACTTTCTCTGAGTTTCATCCTCTGTTAAAATGGGCATATAATAATGGCTCTTTCATAGGGTGTTAGCTAATGAATTAACACAGCAAAAATAATCACCTAAAATAAGGTCTGATATACCGCAGGTGCTACACAAATGGTAACTCAGTAAAAGTTTCAAAGCACACAATTAGGCCATACTGGGAGGGGGCGGGGAGGTGTAAAGAGATCATAAATAGAACTGATTGGGGTGGAAACTTTCTTGGTCTTTTTTTTTTCCTTGAAACTTCATGACTGCACTTCTTTCTCTTCCCTCCAATGAATCCAGTGCTGCAGCTGCTTCCCCAACAGGGGAACTCTGGCCCTCAGGAACACCTATCCATGTCAGAGAGAGTGCAAGAAAGAGGGGACTGGAAGGCTCAGGAAAGCAGCTTTACCCAGAGTTAGAAAAGCCAGGATCAGAGTGTGGGGCTGGAAAAAGGAAACCAAGCATGGCAAATCGTTTCATTTTGCATACTCAGTCTGATGTGAGAGTGGGTGAATGTGCTGAAAAGGAATCTGCCGATGGATTCAAGAATGAGTGATGTCAGTGCAGTATACAGATGCTGTACTATGAAGTTGTACACCTGAAATTGATATAATGCTGTTAACCAATATTACACCAATAAATTTAAGAAAATAAAATAAATCTTTAGACAATATGAGTGTTGTGATCAATTAGCAATGTCTGCGGTAGTGATGGAATAGGGAATTGGTGATGCATATGGCTCATGGCAAATTCCTTGTAGTCCATGGACCAGTGCTGATCTGTAAGTTGTCTGAACTAGTTTGCAGCAAGGTAAGACTTGAAATTGAAATTGAGAATGTTTAGAAATTTGTGTAACAATTTGACAGTGATTTTATTGAATCTATTAAATCTAATTGAATCTATTAAATTCATTGAACCTAATAATAAAACATCCAAGCTTTTATTTTTTATGTCTTTTCTCTTATTTTTTCTAATAGTTCAATTTTATTTTATTTTATAAAATTATCAGTCCATGACAGATTGAAAAAATAAACGGTACTTCACTGAGAGACTTTAGAAGCACTGGCTGAAAGAGAGCTTCAGGCAAAAGGGAAAAAGAAGTCCTTTCTGCTCCTCAAAGGACCACCAAGCTTATTAAAAGACAACAAAGTAATAAGGAATGGATATTGCTTAGATTTCTGTAAATCACTCTCATGAACAGGCAGCAGTGACTGATGGAGAATTCAGAAATTTGGCATCCTGGCTGCCTTTGCCTCAGAGACTGGTTAATGAACTCCCATTTGGTTGTTTATGCCTTTTGACTTTCCAAGAGTTGATTGCTTTTGGGGAAACTGAGGCATCTCAACATACACAGCAACATAATTTCTGGGGTGGAATTGTTGGCATGTATATATCCTCCCATGGAAATGATGGGAAGAGAATGCACACACATGGGTGTGTTTACAGGCCTCCACAGGTCTCCTGTGTGGCAGGACTGATGCACCAATAAGTAGATGACAGAGGTGGCAGGTATAAGTTAACCACCTGCTACCTCAGTTCTGGATCCTTAGTGATGAGGGTACATTTACTTCCCCCATTCAACTTAGCTGTAGATTTGGGCAATCTGATTTCTACAGCAGGCTGAACAGTCTTGGGAATGACAATTTCCAGTAAATCATTTGTACTGAAAGAATAAAATAAGTCTATGAAGGGGAAAGCAGAGAAAAGCTGAAGGCTTAGCAGAACATTGTAATCATGGGGGTTCCTCACCTGAGAGCTGCTTCCACTTCACCAAGAAACAAGAACATCTTCTTTGAAGGTGAGGCTTTGCACAGTGGCTCCAGAGGCTACATTCTCAGGAAGTGCGGGACCAGTATTGGTAGAGGCACATGGCATAGTGGTTCAGAACCTGGGATGGAGTGAGGCTGACTTATGTTCAAATACTGATCCACTTCTGTGCCATCCTGGGCAAGCTGACTCATAGTTTCCTCATTTTTAATATGGGGATAATATTAGGACCTCCTCCTAAAGTATTCAAAAGTTCAAAAATACTGAGGACCCACTGGAGCATTCCCTTGGCACATTTTCACAGGGTGGGCTCTAAAAAGAGTTGGGCTAGGTTAAACATGAGAAGCCATCTGGTCAAACTCCTTTATGGTTTCAGAGAGGGGAGTGAAATTACCTAAGATTAATTCGCCAATCCATGTCAGGATTTGGGTCTAGATCCCAGGTTTCTTGACTTGCTAGTTAGCTTAGAAAAATGCAATACTGCTTTGTCCTGCAAGTTCAAAAGTGCTCTGAAGCCAAAATGACTACCTAGTTTTTAGCTTACTTAATGTGTGTAGCCAGAGGCCATCTTGAGCCTGAGTGTGGATTCTGATCAGAATCCTGGCTCTGGGAAAGAACTCCTCCTAAGGAGGAGCACAACCAGCTTGACTCACTAGTAAATTCTGGTCCTTAGAGTGGACTGTGTACACACTGTGGTGGCTCTCACTTGGCTCTGGGCTCAGCCCCAAACACTAATCCAAAGGAGTGGATTATAAGAGATATGTTTTACTAAATATTCTCGAATGTTTTGAGGGTAAGCAGCCCAACTGTGTGACAATTCTAACAGAGCTAGGTGGTGCAACACAACACAAGAAGCATTCACTCCACTTGGTTACTACGTCACAGGGCAGCCTGACCATCTGGAGGCTTCAGCTGTGGCAGAAGATGTTGTCCAGAGGAGACATAGGAGCACCCAGTGGGTGTAAGAGAGAGCAGACAGGAGCCTTTCATGGTGGAGATAAGTCTATTTGAGATATAGTAGACCCTGCTAGTTGCCTACCCAAATACCATCGCCTCTTCTTTGCTACCTGAACTACCACTTTGTTCAGAGACAATGTGTCTGGCCTAGATTATGGATGTGGTCTAAGTTAATTATAACAATTTCACACCCTTCTTTCCTAGGCTCCCTTGAAGTTAGTTAGGTATGACCATGTGATCTAGTTCTGGTCAATACACTGATAAGGGGCATTGCTCTGGTAAGGGACATATGCTCTGGGGACTTCTGGGAAAGTATGTAGGGTATAAACATGAAGATCCTGGCTTGAATGTGGATCTGACAACCAGAGCTGCAGCAGTCACTTGTTTAGAATCTGTTAGGTGACTCAGGTGAAACAAAACAAAACAACTTTTTGTTTATGCCACAAATGTCAGGTTTTTGTTCTTTGGGGCAGAAAGTCTAACTCAATAAACGGACACAAGACTATGTACTGGGAGATCCCAGGAATGGCAGACTTGGGAGGAAAGTGGATTTTTATAGATAGGTCCAGTGCTCTAGATAGCAATTTGGATTATAGCATAGTGCTTCAGAAAAGAGTTCTAAAGCAAGAAAGATTAATAAAAGGCATAGTTATTAGAAAGGAAGAAACAGATATGTCACCATTTGTAGATATTAAGCTTGTGTATGTAAAAAAATCTAAACAAATCTATTCAAAAATGATTAAGTGAATTTATCAAGGTCACTGGACGCAAGGTCAGTGTACAAGAATCATTTTATTTCTAAATACCAGCAACAAACAAAAATGAGATTAAAAAATCTATTTATAATGGCATAGAAGACAGCAAATATCAAGACAACTTGAATGAACAGTGTATAAGACCCAAGAAAAAACCCTATTAAAATATTATTGAGAGAAATTAAAGACAATCAAAAAAATAAAGGGCTATTTCCTCTGGAAGACTCACTATTGTAAAAATGACAATTCTCACTAAATTTGCTCGTAATTTAAATGTGATCCTAACTTTTTAAAAATCCCAACAGATATTTTGGTGGAGATTGACAGGCTTTGTAAAGAGTTAAGAAGAGCCAAAGCAATCCTAAAGAAGAACAAGTCTGTGTTAATTACTATGGTTTTGTTGCTACTGCCACAGGTGGGCACAGGTAACCAGGTTCTTGGTAATCGTGGACAAAGAATTGAACCGAACACACAGAGTTTATAGTATAAAGAGATAGAGCAGATTTATGAAGTGATAGTACACTCCACAGAACATGGGAGCAGGCCAACTCCAAGCAGAGATTGACCTCGGGAGCTGGAGGGATTCTGTTCTTATAGGGTGGATCCTTCTTGGCTAGTTTTGGCAGGCTTTTATTGTGCATGTACAAGTAGTTCTATCACTTTAAAGCTACTGTGCATGTGGTCTCCCATGATTTTCCTTGACTGGCCACCGGAGAAAGGGGTCGCACAATGTTAACTTATTATAATGTTATTATGATGAAGCAGGGGTCGTGTAGCATCTTCTGCTCAGTTGCATTCATGAATCACCATGAGTCAGTGCTTTTCCAGAAAGCAGGAATAACCAGTCTTAGAATAGGGTCTCTGTCCTGTATGGAAGTCCTTTATCTTAGCCCTGGGGCACCTTGAGAGTTTCCTCCTTCCTGATTATCTCCTGCCTCACTACCAGATGTGAAGGTGTAATAAAAGCTGTAATAATTAAGACTGTGGTATTGGTTCAAAGATAGACCAACAGAATGGGATAGAGAGGCAACTGCACGGATGAATCACAAACATTATGAGGAATAAAAGAGCTAGACACAAAAGGTTACGTATTGTATGATTAAATTTATATAAAGTTCAAAAATGGACAAAGACAGATCTTAGCAGGAAATCAGACTACCAGTTACACTGGGGCAAGGGTAAGACTGGAACTGAGCAGAAGGGCATTCTGGGGTCTGATTATGTTGTGTTTCTTTGTCTGAGTATCGGTACTGGGTTACGTTCACTTGGTGGAAGTTCTTCGAGCTGTACACTCACAGCTTGTGCACTTCCCTATATATCTGTTCTCCTATAAAATGTCAACAATTAAAATTTTAAGAGTGTGGGTTCTGGAATCAGACTGGTTAGGTTCAAATTCTGACTTGGCCTAGCTACCTAATGTCTGTGTCTCTGTTTCTTTTTTCTTTTTCAAAGATTTCATTTATTTATTTTTTAGAGAGAGGGGAAGGGAGGGAGAAAGAGAGGGAGAGAAACATCAATGTGTGGTTGTCTCTCATGAGCCCCCTACTGGGTGTCTGGCCTGCAACCCAGGCATGTGCCCTGACTGGGAATCAAATCCATGACCTTTTGGTTTGCAGACTGGCACCCAATGCACTGAGCCACACCAGCCAGGGCTGTGTCTTGGTTTCTTATATTTAAATTGGACATGAAAATAATACCTGCTTCACAGAACTGTTGCAAGGAGTTCATATATATAAACGAGTTCATACATATAAAACTCTTAAAGCTGTGTCTGGCAATTAATAAACATTGTATCAAGATTGACTGTTATTCCTATCATGCGACCAATTTGCAACTGAAGCCTGGTGAGAAAAAAAAGGTAATACTTGATAGCTAGGGAAAGAACTGGGAAGAGATTAATGTCTTGGTTTTGTAGCCAGATGATTAAAAAATCAAGATGGTCTCCCATACTATTTCTTTGTATGCTTGCTAGCTAAAGAATTTCCACACCAAAATGGATCTGAGCCAACAAGAACTTGAAATTCACCATGGAGTTCATTTATTCACTAGCTTGTTAGCTAGCTCTGAACTTGAGGGAAGAGGTTTCCTCATTAGCTTGCAAAGTTTTTTTTTTTTTTGATAAGACAGTTCAAATTCTCTGCTTGCTAATTAGCTAGCTAAAAGCCTAAAATTGAGGACTACTCCCAGCTTTTTGCTTACAGTTGTCCTTGCCAAGATATTCCTACTTATGAGTTGTTAAATGGCAGACTCAGAATTTGTCATTGCTGGCTGGAAAGACCACACCTTGCCATTCTCCTGGCTATCTGCCTTTAATCCTTGTCCCTAATTATGGGAGGAAAAGCTTTTGTCCTCCTGTGAAAGGGTTTTCAGGCTTCAGAGATCAGCTGGGGAAGGTAGAGGACGTTGTATCCTGAGAATCACCTTGGTGGAGGACATAGAACTATGGATGCCCTGCAGTGGAGGGACAAAATAAGAACTAGTAACAATCCTGCTCTTTAGAACAAAAGTCTGCCAGCTGGTTCAAATGTTACCTGCTTTTTTCTTTTTTTTTTTAAAGATTGGAAATTAAATGACCACACCTGTTGTTGTTTCCGCATGAAGCCTTTGGAACCCCAGGGCGTGTCTTTTCAGATCCCTGGGGCAAATTAAAACAGCAGAAGGCTCTGATGGAAAAACCAAAGACAAGCCTTTCACTGGTTCTGGTACCCTTCAAAGCCGAGTACCTTCAATTCGTTTCTCTCTTTGGGGCCGTGCACCCATCTCAAAGTCAGTCCCTTTCCTTTCTGGAGAGCAAGCACTTGGAGAGATGAATGTGGATATGGAACAGCTGAGCTCAGTGGGGATAATTATTATACTGCACAGTCAAAGGAAGAATATTTCTTTGTTTAAAGGCCAAAGTAGGCAGTTATCTATGAGGCTCAGCTACAGAGTTAGAAAGAAAAGAAAAAGTGGTTAAGAGCTAGGGTGAGGTTCAAACCCAGCGCTGTCACTTAATAGCTGTGTGACCTTGGGGCTTGGGAACTTGAATCCCCTCACCTATTCAGAGAGCCCAAGAGTACCTACTTCAGAGGGTGGTGGTGAGGATTAAATGAGATAACGCGTAAAAAGTACTTAGCACAGAATCCTACACACCACAAGCCCTCCCTGAATAATAGCCTTTATTTTTATTATGTATATTAAGTGGTGCCTCTTCTTTGACATCCCTTCTCTGCTTTGAATCTTCCAAATGAATTTTGTGGTTAGAATGTTGGTCTGTCTCCGGTGGCCTGGCATTCTAGTTAATCAGGCCATGAATGTCTATCCTTTTGGAGACATTCTCCCAGGATAATTGGTGAGAAATTGAGTTAGGGGCTGTTACAGTTTTCTCTGGGTTGTCCGAGTGTGCCTCTCTCACATCAGGCTGGCAGCCTGGCTTTTGTCTGCATCTTCAAAAAACTGTAAGCATGGGTGTGAGGTGAGTCCAGGCCTCAGCAGCTGCTCATGCCATTTGGACAGGTGCCAGTGAGAGAAGGAAGTGGCACATACCCATGTTTGTCTGCTTTTGTCTGTCCACAGCTGGGAGAATGAGAGTAGGGAGCTTTCTCTCACACCAAACCCTGCTCAGACTGCTGGCCTGGGTTATTTCATGAGTGTGAGTTCCAGATTTTGATCCCAGTCTATTTTGTGCCTTATTTCTGAGGTCTCCCTCAAATAATGATAACACTAGTAATAATATTAGTTAGCATTTTGTATACTCTTCTCACAAGATATTTGTCTATGGGATAATATCCTGGCTTGGCTGTTTATTACCTCTATGAATCCCAACTATAGTTGACCCTTAAACAAGGTGGAGTGGAGTTAGGGGCACCAACCACCACACAGTTGAAAATCCACATATCACTTTTGACTCCCCCAAAACCTAATTACAAACAGTCCTTTGGTACCTGCAGAAGATTGGTTCCAGGACCTTCGGGGGGTAAACAGTCCATGGATGCTCAAGCCCCTTATATAAGTTGGCAAAGAACAATGAATACAGTTGACCCTCCACATCCACAGATTCCCAACCATAGATAGAAAATGTTGTTTTTGATCCATGGTTGTTTGGGTTCACAGATGGGAACTTCAGGATACAAAGGGCCGACTATATATTTATGGGGGAAAAAAACCCAAACAAGTATGAGTACATCCACACAGTTCAAACCCATGTTGTTCAAGGGTCAGTTGTGCATGACTTTTACCTAAACCAGAGGTTCTCAAGCGTTGCTCCCCATCTGGGGAGGTTTTAAATATTCCAATGCTCAGCCCACACCCCCCTACTAATTACATCAGAATCTGTAGGGCAGGACCCAGGCCTTAGCATTTTTAGCTGACATCTGTGTGCAGCTGTCTGAGGAGGACCAGCAAGCTAACCTTGGGCCAGCCCCTTGCGCTCAGTGTTGTCCTCGAACCAGCTGCATTGATATCACCTGGGAGCTTGCTACAAGTCCTGGACCTCAGGCTCCACACCAGTCCCATCGAATCAGAATGTCTGAATGAGAGTTTGGGAACCTGTATTTATAGCACCTTCCCCCAGGTGATTCATATAACCAGGCAAATTTGGGAAACTGAGTTATAACCCTCAAAGAATTGTCAGGATTAAGTGAGAAAATGAAACTCTTTTTCCATTATTGTTATTATTGTCATTTACTGTTGTGTGACACAATGCTAGTTGCTTTGGGTTTACTTTGATTGAACGAGATAAATATTATTGTCTCCATTCTACAGAGAAAGAAACTGAATTTCAGAGAAAGAAAGTGACTTGCTCTAGGTCACACAGCTGCAGCAGAACTACGCTAGACTGACACCAAAGCCTGAACTCACCACTTCCTGCAATCATGGAAGTTCAGTTCAAACTTTTCTTTCCTTTCAGAAGAAATTTCACCTTCAAGTCAGCTATAGAATTCCAGATTCATCTACCAATTCACATACCCACCCAACTGGTCTACTCACCAAATATTTATTGAGCACCTACTGTGGGCAAGACACCATTCTGGGCAGTGAGAATGCAGCTGTGAACAAGACCAGCATGGCTCATTGGAGCGCAGAGGTCAGTAGGGGGGACAGGCGACGTACAAGTCACCCCACAAGTCAGTAATTAATTGTAATTGAGACAAGTACCAGAAGGATAACATGCTCTAAAAGCACAAAATAAGGGACCCTAACCTAGTCTATAAAGCCAGGGCAGTCTTCCTGGAGGAAGCCACTTTGATATTGCAACTTGAAGCATGAAAGGAATTACTGAGTGAAGAGGAAAGGGGAGAGTGTAGCAGGCAGAGGGACCAGCATGTGTAAAGGACCTGACGTGATTGCAGGACCAACAGAGTGAGGTTCCCAGCTTCTGACCCATGGTTTTACTCACATGAATGCAGTCTCTGACCTGGTGCCAGAGTGATCTAAAATACAGGTATTCTCACCCTAGCCCACTGTTAAAAACAACAGCAACAACAACAAAACCCTTAAACCCAACTGGCCGGTGTGGCTCAAGTAGCCAAAAGGTTGCAGATTCAATTCCCAGTCAGAGCACATACCTAGGTTGCGGGTTTGATCCCCAGCCTGGGCACGTGTAATCCCCAGTCTGAGCACGTACAACCCCCAGTCTGGGTGTGTAGGGGAGACAACCAATCAATGCTTCTCTCTCACAGTGATTTTTCTCTCTCTCCCTTCCTCTCTCTCTAAAAAGCAATGAAAAAATATCCATCCTCTGGTAAGGATTAAAAAACCAAAAACCTCAACGTTCTCTTACTAGATTAAATCCTAACACCTTGGCCAGTAATTTAAGGACCTTAGTTGTCTTTCCACTGCCATCTTGATGATATACATCTTATACTTTGGTCCTATTAAACTAAGTACAGTTTCCTCAGTATCTTTCTTCAATGAGCTTATCTTATCATAAGTGAATCATGATCTATCTACACCTCGATATTTCCTTCCTTCCTCCCATCTATCCATCCATCCATTTTGGGAGAGGAGGGGACTATTATACTCATTATTTAATATAGAGCTCAAACATTGTTCCATTTTTCACCACTTTCTGGGTAAAGTTATTTGATCCACGCTCTAGGCTCCCATGGTAGTTCATTCATACTTTACTACGGCCAAGGCTGACTACAGACACACAGGCACCGTAGGCAATGTTTTATCTAGGATAGACCAGATTGTGCTTTAGTAGTAACAAATTAGCCCTGAAACCTTAGTGGTTGAACTTAACAAAAGTGTACTTCTTAGTTTCAACAGCTGTATTGAGATGAAAGTTATATTCCATAAAACTTACCTATTTAAATTCGATGTACAATGTACAATTCAATGCTGCTTTTTAAAAAAATATATTTTATTGATTATGCTATTACAGTTGTCCCATTTCCCCCCTTCATTCCCCTCCAGCCTGCACACCCTCTCCCACCCACATTCTTCCCTTTAGTTCATGTCCATGTGTCATAAGTTCTTTGGCTTCTACATTTCCCATACTATTCTTACCTTCCCCCTGCCTACTTTCTACCTATCATCTATGCTATTTATTCTCTGTACCTTTCCCCCCTCTCTCCTCTTCCCACTCCCCTGTTGCTAACCCTCCATGTGATCTCCATTTCTGTGGTTCTGTTCCTGCTCTAGTTGATTGCTCAGTTTCTTTTTGTTTTAGGTGTGGCTGTTAATAATTGTGAGTTTGTTGTCATTTTACTATACATGTTTTTGATCTTCTTTTTCTTAGATAAGTCCCTTTAACATTTCATAAAATAAGGGCTTGGTCATGATGAACTCCTTGAACTTGACCTTATCTGAGAAGCACTTTATCTGCCCTTCCCTTCTAAATGAAAGCTTTGCTGGATAGAGCAATCTTGGATGTAGGTCCTTGCCTTTCATGACTTGGAATACTTCTTTCCAGCCCCTTTTTGCCTGCAAGGTCTCTTTTGAGAAATCAGCTGACAGTCTTATGGGAACTCCTTTGTAGGTTTCTTTCCCCTTATCTCTTGCTGCTTCTAGGATTGTCTCCTTCATTTTTATCTTGGTTAATGTAATTATGATGTGCCTTGGTGTGTTCCTCCTTGGGTCCAACTTCTTTGGGACTCTCTGAGCTTCCTGGACTTCCTGGAAGTCTATTTCTTTTGCCAGATTGGGGAAGTTCTCCTTTATTATTTGCTCAAATAACTTTTCTACTTGTTGCTCTTTCTCTTCCCCTACTGGTACCTTTATGATTCGGATGTTGGAACATTTAATGATGTCCTAGAGGTTCCCAAGCCTCTCCTCATTTTTTTGAATTCTTGTTTCTCCTCATTTTTTTGAATTTTTTTCTGTTTGGTTGTTTCTTCCTTCCTTTTGGTACACTCCATTGATGTGAGTCCCGGTTTTCTTCCCATCACTATTGGCTCCCTGTGCATTTTCCTTCATTTCACTTGGTGTAGCCTTTATTTTTTCATCTAATTTGCAACTGAATGCAACCGATACTGTGAGCATCCTGATTACCAGTGCTTTGAACTGTGCATCTGATAGGTTGGCTATCTCTCTGTTGCTCAGTTATATTTGCTCTGGGGCTTTGATCTGTTCTTCTGTTTGGGCCTTTTTTTTTTTGTCTTGTTGCACCTGTTATGTAGTGAGGGGCGGAGCCTTAGGTGTTCACCAGGGCGGGGCAACCCAGTTGCTGGGTAGTGAGGCTGTATATGTGGGGTCAGGATCCAAGAGAGAACAGTGATGCTTGCTCCCCTCTGTTGATTTCAGTCCCTTCTGCTGCTTCCCTCAAGCAAACTGGGCCTTTCTGGTGCTGATTCCCGTGTGGGTGGGCTTGTGTACATTCCAGGACCCTGTGGGTCTCTCCAGCGAACTCTCTCATGAGGCTGGGAGTCTCCTTGTGCCTCAACCTTCACAGGTGTCTCCAATCAGCACCTTGAGGCTTTATTTCTAGGACCCTGGGTTGTGCAGTTTGTCTCACTCCCCAGCCTCGCCTGGTTTATCTGCGCATGAATGTGGGACTGCCAGGTCAGCCAGTTGCCTTGCAAGCTGTGCCTCACTTCACATTCGCCGCCTCCCTGGGTCTGCCTGTTGCCACCCCACGCCAGGGGACTGCCAGCCACCGCATGTGTGCCCAGGGTCCTCCCGCTTCCGTCTTGCGCATCCAGTGCCACTGTTTTTTGTGCCCTGACCCCTCTCCACCCAGCTGCCTGACTCTGCCCCACCTACTGGTCTGGATGAATGTGTCTATTTCAACTCCCTGGTTGTCGGATTTCCATACACTTCAATTTTCTGTCAGTTCTGGTTGTTATTTTGTTTTTAAATTGTTGTTGTCCTTATTTTGGTTGTGTGAGGAGGCACAGTGTGTCTACCTATGCCTCCCTCTTGGCCAGAAGTTGTTTTTTTGTTTCTTTTTTTTAAGAAACATCTGGGGAGATTCACTTTGGCCTGTGTTGCATCTAGAAGCAAGGACACCTTGTATTGGCTAATATGGGTATTAATATGTATTTATGTTATATCAGTAGATACAGCAAATGGCTTTTAATGTATTCACAGAGTTGTACAACCATCACCACTATCTAATTTTAGAACATTTTCATCACCTCAAAAAGAAACTCTGTATCCTATTCCTTCTCCCAATCCAGTTCTGGGCAGCCATTAATTTACATTCTGTGTCTGTGGATTTGCCTAATCTGGGCATTTTATATACGTGGAATTATACAATATTGGGCTTTCTGTGTCTGATTCCTTCACTTAGCATAACATTTCCAAGGTGTGTCCATGCTATATTATGTGTCAGTAGCTCTTTCCTCTTTATTCCTAAATAATATTCCATTGTGTTATATATCCCATTTTATATATCCACTTATCACTTGATGGATTTGGGTTGTTTTACTTTTCAGCTATTATGGGCAAATTTATTTTTTGGTTAAGGTTCACTGAGACCCTGTCCAGCTCCCAGGTCAGGGTCCTCTGTGTGCTGACATCTAGGGGTTCAGCTGGTTTCAGTTCTGTGTCTCCACCATCTCAACACAAGACCTCTATATTCACCATGGCAGGGGGAAGAGAGGAGCAACAAGAACTCACATCTGCTCTTGGGTGTTTAGGCCTGGAAGTGACACATGTAGCTTCTATTTACAGCCTGCTGAGCAGATCTAGGCACATAGCCCTGTATAGTTGTAAGGGGTCTGGGTGGTATACGCTTCCTGTGGGCTCAGAAAGAGGAACAGGAGCAGATACTGGTGAGCATAAGTAATGTTTATCCCAGGCAGGCTAATAATTTGGCATCTCTTTATAAACCATTATTCTTCCAATATTTTCAAAAGGGTATTTAGAGAAGAGGCTGAATGTTGTTTGGTGTTAAGAATGAAAACAAATAGGACTCCTCTTTTCAGTATTTAGTCTTTCTGTTGTCCAATAAAAACAGCTCTGGAATCAAACTTGCATCTCCATTTAGCAAAACAAAAGGCCTACTGTTAATCTGAACCCTCCTTCCTAAAGGATGAGTTAGGGACTCATTATTATTGGACCATGCTTCTTGAGTGTCTTATCATCTGCCTAAGTGATTAATCAGACAATCCTTCCCAACCATGCACAGTACTCTCCTCAGAAGGAATTCTCATGACGGAGTAGTAGAGACAGCTGTCTACACAGCATCCATTCTCCTGTTCTTCTTTCTGTGGATAGCAAGAGCTAGCTGCCTACCCCATTACCATTTTCCTTAATCACAGGACTCCTTTGGGAGTGACAATGTGCATATTTGAAACTGCATTTTTCAATCTCCTCTGAAGATAAGAGTGATAAAAAAAAAAAGAGTGGCCAAACGATAGTACTTGTACACATCAAATACCAATCAAGGAGCTTTCACTTATGCTGTTTCATATTACAAAATTAGTCGTATTAGTCCTATTTTCATTTAACAGATGTAGAATTTGGGGCCCAGAGAGTCAAAGCAACGTGCTCAAGGTTTCATGGGTAGTAACTGGTGGAATCAGAGCTTGCTCTTTCCAGTGAGTGACACTTGCTGAGGATGACAGCTGAAAAAAGCTAGGCAGAGTGTGAGGAGGGAGGGCAGAGGAAAGAGGAGGCAAGAGGAAAGTAGGGAGAAATGAATAGTCAATATAGGTTTCATGGGAACCCAAATCAATGTTGCTTAAAACATAGGAATTAGGGCTATTGTACCTGTGCTTAATTAACCTTCACTAGCCTCTCTGTCAGTGTAACTGTGAAGTCTTTTTTTTTTAAGCATTATTTATTTATTTACTTTTAAGCAGAGGGGAAGGGAGCGAGAGAGGGATAGAAACATCAAAGTGTGGTTGCCTCTTGAGTGCCCCCCACTGGTGACCTGGCCTACAACCCAGGCATGTGCCCTAACTGGGAATCAAACCAGAGACTCTTTTGTTTGCAGGCCATTGCTCAATCCACTGAGCCACACACCAGCCAGGGCTGAAGTTTAATTTATAAGCTTCCTGATGTCGAACAACAAGTTCACAGAGTAGAAAAATCATAGAATTTGGATACCTGCATTCTTAGTTCAGTACTGTCAGTAATTTGCCATGTGTTCTTGGAAAAATCATCTTACTTCTGAGCTCTACTTTCTCTTAAAACAAGGTTAAGGTTATTTAGGACAAGGCATTGGGGGTATCAGATGAGGCAGTATAATTGATTTCTAAACACTGATTATTTGTGTTTAATGAAATATAGCACCTGTCATAAATTTAATATTTATCAATAGTGGAAAAAATTAAAAGCCAAAGAGAAACAAGAACAAAGAATGTAAATATCCTTTGTGGTTGGCACCATTGGTTGGCTAACCCAATATGAACCCTTCCCACCCCCCACCCCAACTCCTTCCTCCTCTCCTTCCTTCCTTCCTCCTCCTTCCGTATTCCCTCCCCCTCTTAGGTTTTCAGCCTCCTTTGCAGTTGGATTGGTCATGTGACCAGTTCTTGCCAATCAGATGAAAGGCTTTTGCTTTTCTTCTTCCAATGAGCAGATGGGTCTCATGCTATCTCCCATCCCTTGAATATGGGATGTAATATTTGGAGTTGCAACCATCTTGAGACCACAAGGAAAGGCCAAGGGAACTGCACAGGTGACTGGCCCTGACAATGTTGTCTAGCTGAGCCATCCCAGGAACCACCTACCTCCAGACTTCTTATTTTGTGGGAAAAATAAACCCTTGTTATTTTAAGCCACTGTTAGTTGGGCTTCCTATAACTACAAACATAACTATTACATTAATGCACCCCCATCATCCAGAGATAATAACTGATAAAACCTCAGCATGCATCCTTTCAGATCTTTTCCAAGGCATATATAGCAGGAAAACATTTTGAATTATTAAGAGGTTGCTACCTTGTACTTTTTGTTTTCTACACCCACTATTTGGGCATTTTCCAGGGACTATCCATGACGGACAATAAATACTATAGAAAAACAAAAAGCCAAGGCTACTCCTAAGGTGACTTGAGAACCTACGGCAGGGATAAAAATTTGGAAGCTAAAGTACTTTTGATTTGCAAGACCCAGGATTTTTTTTTTGACAGAAAAAAATGTTTACCTACAGGTTTGCAGTAGCCTGATTTTATGTATCAAAGAGTAAGCCCAGAAGCCTCAGAACACAGAAGCATGCAGGCACAAAAGATAGGAGTTGGAATATCTGGAGACATAAGTGAGCATTGAATGTATGAGGCCAGAGCTGACATATTACCTAGGTTGAGAAGGGGTTCAGAAATCTGCCCCCCACTTGACTGGGTGTTGGGTATTAGGAATTGTAAACAGTTTTAATATAAATATGAAAACAGAAGGCACTGGAGGGTCTCTTTCCAGGATGTAACTTCATTCAAGTTGCTCCATGTCAAACTGGTTACTTTGAGGGGCAAAGTAGCCATTGCCCAGGTGGGGGACAGGGGCAAGAGCATTCTTTTAGATATGGGAAAACATCTAAGAATTTCCCCATGGATCCCTGTGATGGGTATCCAATGCACTGAGAATACATTGGGACAAGGTAGACCAGGAGTCTGTAGACTTCTCAAATGATAGCTAAGACAGGACCACAGACATTAGCAGCAGATGCCAGAGTTAATGATGGGGACCAGATAAGATAAACTGCTGAGCTCAGGGAAGAGCAGAGGGTAGCACAGGACTAGATGCCACTCCTTTGGATTCCAGAACTATACAGCTGTTCACGAAAGTACTAGAGAAGCAGAGATGGAGCAAGAAATGGGAAGGAACTTGAACTAACTGCCTCAAATTAGGAAGTGTCTGGGTTACTTTGAATTGCAAGATTAAGTTTTCTAAAGTCAGCAGGAATGTGGAATAATAGCCTAAGATAAGTTCAGTTTAAAGAAATAGATAAAGCTTACCTTTTTTTGATACTCAAGTATGTATTCTGTACATTTTAGCTCACTACCGCACCTACATGTATTTATAATCTACAGGGTCCGGCAGAAGTAATGCCTGCTCAAGTGTGGTTGGTAGGGTAATAATATGGATGTAATAATTTATAGTTATAATTTAAACATTTGACCTAATGTCATATGGTGTTCTTGAGTGTGATATTGTTATGTTACAGAATTACATGCTTATGATTTTGTAATAAAAGTTTTTATAATAAAAAAGGGGTGTTGTTTGTGCTGGACCTTGTAACTGTAATTTTTCCAATGTGGAAGAATATGGCACATATTATTTTATCAATTTCTATCCTCCCAATGTATTGAGAACATCTTTCTATGTCTACAAATATTAATTTGTAAAAGTGATTCTTAAACTTTTTAGGAAAACTTTGAGGATCTGGTAAGCATTATATAACTGGAAAAATTTACTATGTACCCCCATAAAATTGTCTGTGTATAATTTAAAGATCTTATGTAGAATTTAAAGTTACCTTTAAACACAGGTTAAGAATTTCTTATCTGTGATATAATTTTATTTTATTATATTGCATTTTTCCCATTACCATTTATTCCTCCATACTCTTTTACCTCCACCTACTCCCCTCGCCCCACAATCAGCACACCGTTGTCCGTATCCATGAGTGCAATATGATTTTTTAATAACTGAATAGTATATATTATATGGTCACCCCACAATCTATTCATCAATCTTCTATTGTTGGATATTTAGATTTTATTTTTTCTTTATTATAGATGATCTTTATGATAAATTCTTAGAAGTGGGATTTCTAGTTTTATTAGGGATGTTTCCACTGCAGGTAACAAAATACCCAAGTAATAATGATACATTTTTCTTACATAACAAAAGATTCAAAGGAAGCAGCCTGGACTCAATAATGCCACCAAATACCCATACTTTTTGCTCTATTTCTGCTCTGCTCTGCTTAGCTTTTTGTCTTGTCACCTCATGGTTACAAGATGACTGCTACACAGCCCCAGATGACATGTCCTTGTTTAAAGCAGGATAAAGAGAAAAAAGGCAATACTTAAAAAAAAAAAAAGATTTTATTTATTTATTTTTAGAGTGAGGGGAAGGGAGACAGAGAGGGAGAGAAATATCAATAGGTGATTGCCTCTCATGCGCCCCCTACTGGGGTCCTAGCCTGAAACCCAGGCATGTGCCCTGACTGGGAACTGAACCAGTGACCCTTTGGTTCTCAGGCTGACACTCAATCCACTGAGCCACACCAGCAGGGGTGGCAATATGTTTTTTTTTTTTTTTTTTTTATCAGGAAAGCAGACTTCTGACTTTTCTAGTGGGGAAGGCTAAGGAAGAAGAGTGTTGGTGAGGGGTTTTGGGTTAATCAGTCTGCTACACAGTGGCAAGTTTCTGAGCATTTTAAAAGAGTTTATCTACAGAGGTAACATTTGAAAGGCCTTAATAAATAAAAAATTCTGTAGAAATTTGAGGTATACAATTTATTAGAAGCAATGCTGTGTTTCTCAGCAGATCAAATATATAGTTTTATTGCTAATCCCTGGGTAATTGCTTTGCTAATTGGTCACCTCTTAGAAAGACATTGTTAAAAAGCTTTTTTTCTAGAAGTAGCTTTTCCATACCCAGTGACCAAATTACTTGTTTATACCCCATTTTGATATTTTAGTCACCAACCACTGGGATGTCAGAGAAACAACATTAGGCATGGGGTCCAAAGACCTATATTTATTTCTTAGCTTTGCCATCTGATCACATGGAATACGGTTCTCCAGGCCTTGGGTTCCTTACCTCTTGGATGTGAAAAATAATTTCTACTTCACAGCATTGCAAGAGGGGCAAGATGAGATTATGGATGAGAAAGCGCTATGAAGAACAGAGACACTTGTAGTTGTTGTTTGGCCATCATTCTTACTGGCCATCTTGAAAGCTGTCAGATCAAAGCTAGAGCCTGTGGTTTGCTGGTAAACTGACTCTCCAGAGGGAAAAAAAAACCCCAAAAACTCAAAACTTGATTTGTAGAGATTGGCGATATCCATGGAATAAATACTCTCGCCGTGGCCTATTTCAAGCTACCAACAGTTTAATAAACAGCTGCAAAGTTTCCAAATGTTTCATAAATCTTGTTAATTGGTACAAGCCAATTCCAGCAGTCCACTGGCTCAGAGCACAGCACCAGCCACCTGGTAGTAAAGTTTCCTGGCTGGGCCAGAATCAGTATTTGGGTATACCTAGCAAGTATAGTTATTAGTCTCCTCTCATTTTATCCTCCCCTTCTGCAATATCTATTTTCTCACACACACTCCCAGATGTGTCAAAGGGTTTATAAACTCCAAAAGGCCATACATACTCATGCAAGTTGTTTGATGAATTGATTTTTAGCAGTGAATAGGTCTAGGCCTACAAAGAAAAGATTAGAATTACAAGTAGAGAGAATTCATTGAGAGCTAACTCTGTATGTGCTCTTCATTTGGTAGGTAAGTGACAAACCCAACTTAAACTGATGTAAGAAATAAGGAAAGTCTATTGGCTCCTATAACCAAGATGTTCAGGGCTTGCTTCAGGCAAGCCTGGATCCAGGTGCGCAAACAATGTAAGCAGCATCTCAGGTGGGCTCTCCCCTCACAATGGCAAAACAGCTACTAGCCATTCTAGTTTATCAACCCTGGTGAACAGAGAGCACTTCTCTTCTGATAGCCCTGGTGTAGGGAGATGACCATCTACAAGTCACGTAGAGAAGCTTCAGAAGACACAAACCCTGCAGACAATGTGATGTTGGACTTCTAGACTCCCGAAGTGTCAGAAAAAAAATTTCTGTTGTTTAAGGCACCCAGTCTGTGGTACTTTGTTATGGCAGCCCTAGTGAACTAATACAGCCAGGAATATCTTGGAAAGAGAAGAATCAGAATTAAACGGTGTTGAGATGGAGATATAATGCTTTTTGTGGATTAAAAAAAATTGCTTAGATGATAATCCATGCACATTCAAAAGGCATATAATCTCCCTCCTGCCCTGGCTGGTGTGGGTCAGGGGTTTGAGGTCTGGCCTGTGAACCGAAAGGTTGCTGGTTTGATTCCCCCTCAAGGCACATGCCTGAGTTGCGGGTCAGGTCCCCAGCTGCGGCATGGGAGAGGCAAACAATTGATGTATCTCTCCATTATTGCTATTTCTCTCCCTCTCTTTCTCCCTCCCTTCCCCTCTCTCTAAAAGTAAATAAATAAAATCTTTTTTAAAAGTCTCCCTCCTACCTCTGCCCCAATCCCATCCTTCTCCCACCTGGTTTCCCTCCAGGGAGGCAAACGATCCTCCCTGTTATTATTTCTTTTACCTTCCACAAACAACACTAATGTATATTTAAATTATTTTTCTCACCCTATACACACAGTTTTGTACCTTGCTTTTCTGTTTAATAAATCATCCTGAAGATCCCACAAGAATGACTTTAACAAAGCATGTCTGGAAAGTCAGAGTGAATCACCAACATGATTAAAAACTAAAAGCAATGCATTAAAACAGCACCACCACCCCATCAGATATTTTGAGCCTGCTGCCTTTTGTGAGCCGAGCCAGGAGGAGAGGCATCATAAGTAGCTGAGCTGGGCATTGTCTGAACCATTAGCACGCTGGAGAACAGCCTGCCTGCCTCTTTCAAGAGGGCACACCTTTGGTTATTCATTCGCTCCCCTCTCTGTCCTTCTATCTCCCTCCACACAAAGTAGGTCAGCTGGAGAGACACTGCCTTGAGCGAGCAGGAGGGAGAACGATCCATGCTGAGTGGGAGGACACGACTCTGGGCCCATATTGGGATGCCATCTGTAATTGTAGACTCTCAGAGCTGCAAGAGATCTTAAAGATCATCTTGTCTAATTCCTTCATTTTACAGATGGGGAAGCTGAGCCCAGAGGGGGAAAAAGAGGAACTTACCTCAGGCCACATAGTAGGAGGAGACAGAGCAGGGACTAGCATGTGGATGTCTTGCCTCTCAGGCCAGTGCTCTTTTCATGTTGCTATAATGTCTCTGTTGGTTTTGTAGTCTTTTTGTAGATGTCCTGATTTTGCTTTTTCTTCTTTGTCATACCCTTGATGTCTCCCCTCTACAATTAAAAATAAGTGAACAGATCCTGAAGTCAGACTCCCTGGGTTTCAATACTGGTTTGACTCACTAGCTGGGTGGGATGGGGCAAGTTAATTAGCTTTTTTTGTGCTTTCATTTACTCTTTCATAAAATGAAGATTATATACTTCTTAGGGTTGTTGACAGGGTGGCCATGTTGCATGGCTCCAAGCAGCACGATTCACAGCACAGTCCATCAGGTAGGTGATACATGAGTGGTAACATTCAGAGTTGTGCAGTGCAGTGCAGTGCGCAGCCTGGGAGGCCATCCATGGTGGTCTTGGCTATGAAGAATGAAATGAGAGCATATTAAGAATTCACTGAATGTTGACTATCATAATCATCAATATCATCATCATCATAATTTTTCTTGTCATCAGGAAGAACTGATTATTTTATCTTTAGAAAAAACAAAGAATGGGAGAACTGAGGAGAAAAGTCATCTTTTAATAAGTTTTATTTCTATTGTAAAAATAATAAACATTCAGTACAGAAAACCTGAAAAACACATTAGAAAAAAACAAACAACTAAAGTCATATAATCCCATCAACCAGAAATAACCTCTTTTGATTTATGGTATATGTTTTGTCAGACTTATTTTCCCTCTATATGCTTTTTCACTTGCCAGTACATTTGGGAATGTTTTCCCATGTTAGTAAATGTTCATTCGCAACATCAGTTTTAATGATAGGACTATAGAACAGTGGTTAAGAACATAGGCTCTTGGTCCAGATGTCCTGGGTTCAAATGTTAGTTCTAACAACCTGCTAGTTATGTGACCTTGGGCAAGATAATTAGCCTTAAACTCTCTGTGCTTTAGTTTCCTCACTTGTGAAGTAGGGCTAATAATAATAACTTTTACTTCATAGGTTTGTTGCAAGGGTTAAATCAGTTAACTTATCTACAGTTGTTAGAAAAGTACATAAGACAATGTACCATATTGTTGTTTTTTATTAGATTTTTTTTTTTAAGATTTTATTTATTTATTTTTAGAGAGGGAATGGAGGGAGAAAGAGAGAGAGAGAAACATCAATGCGCGGTTGCTGGGGGCCGTGGCCTGCAACCCAGGCATGTGCCCTGACTGGGAATCGAACCTGCGATGCTTTGGTTCTCAGCCCACACTCAATCCACTGAGCCAAGCCAGCCAGGGCTATTATTGTTTTTTTGATATACTATAATTTGCTGAGATGGCCTCCTCTTGTTGGCCCTTTTGATTATTTTCATTGTTTTTCCTATCATAAATAATGTGGCCACAGTTATTCTTAACCATGTATCTTTGAGCACATCTATGGTTATTTTATTAAATTCCTAAAAGTGGAATTGCTGATTTATAGAGGATATGCTTGCTAAATTATTCAAGATTTGTATCCATTTACATTCTTGCAGCATTTAAAAGGGGAGGAGAAAGCAGCATAAGTCCCTGCAGTCCTGAAAAACAGAGCAGGGGACAGAATTTGGGACTAGGAAATGTATTTTAGTAGTTAGTAGATCCCTGTAGTCCCCTGGAGATGCTATCCATATCTGCTTTTTGCAACCTAATACCATGTTTCCCAGACTTCAGTTGTTTAAGTTCCATCCCCGTGATTTTTTCCATCTCCAAAACCATCTATACCATAATATATTTAATATGTTAAAATAGATTTACTTTAGCCCTGGCTAGTGTGGCTCAGTGAATTGAGCACTGGCCTGCAAACCAAAGGATCACCAGTTTGATTCCCAATCAGAGTACATGCCTGGGTTGCAGGCCAGGCCTCCAGTGTGAAGGGGCAATTACACAGTAATGTATTTCTCCCTCTCTTTTTCCCTCCATTCACCTCTCTCTAAAAATAAATGAATAAATAAAATCTTTTAAAAATACATTTACTTTAAAAGAAAACTTTAAATCACTGCTATAAATGCAAAACAGAATTACTCCATAAACAGAAAGTAAAAATAAATATAATAAAAGCAAATGTTATTAAATTGTAGCTAGGCACTGTTGCCTGGGAATGGTCTGAGCTCCAGGCCCTGAACTTTGTCTTGTTAATGAGGAGGACTGGGGAATTAGCTTGTGATAGAGAGGTGTTAGAAACTTAGCACCAAGCTGACACTTTCTCCTTAGTATAGTCAGAAAGATCAAAAAGTATAGTCAGAAAAAAAAATCACGTTAAAAGTGATTTTTAACATTAAAAGTGATAACTATTAACGTGATTTTTTTTTTTTCCCAGAGGGAGGACATGTGAGTTTAAGTTGAAAGACCTGTGAGTTTACCTCTTAAAATTTTCTCTTATGGTCATCATTTTCCTCACTTTGGGAAACACCAGCCAGAATTGCCTAAGGGACAGCTTCCTAGATGTGAAAAAACTCTTACTGCACACACTCATGCAGTCTTCTCAATAATCCTATCAAGAGAGTGCTGTATCACTTCCATTTTGCAGATGAGGAAACTGAAGCATAAAAGGGTTAACATGCCCAAGATTGCTATTGCTAATTTGTGCGAGAGCTAGGATTTGTAATGCAGGTGTTCTGGCTCCAGAGTCTAAGCTTCTAAATAATATATTATACTGGCCCCGGGTGTTCCCATTACCGGTTATGAGCTGCATCTCTGGTCTCATAACTATAAAGGTATATTTAGACAAAGGGATACAAAGGAATACAATCACTTTGTATCCCTTTACCTTGTCTGATAACTGGCTTCTCACCTTGCTAGTTTGACCCTTCTTTAGCCTTGATCTTTCCTTATTACCTGGACTGGTGACTTGGAGACTCCGAAACCCTCTGCTGGCACTGATAGCTGAAGACCTTCTTGCACTAGGTATTCTTGGGTCCAGAGGAGAGTATTCTATTTGTGTGAGCTTTGTGGGGGCTATAATGGGGAGGGGAGTGCCAAGGGTTGCAGAATGAGTTACTGACAAAGTCTGGACTAGAACCCAGATCTGATGAGACTACTTGGATCCACCTCATCCTGCAATTTTCTTAAGTTATGTAAACAATTTAACTTCACAACAGTTGTCTCACTTGCTTTTCCCAGCGACCTTGGGAGATGGGTAGGTATTATTATGAGTGCTTTATAAATGAAGAAACTGAGGCTGTGCTTGAGGTCACATAGCTAATAAGTGGCAGAGCCTACTATATACATTAGAGAATGTTCTGTTATAAAGCAATGTGCTTAGGACTGTGCTTAAAGCCAGTACTGTCTGGCTTTAAGTCCAGATCTCCTACAAAATACTCCATTTCCATTTCAGTCTCTTAAGTTCTCTACATTCATTACAGCTATCATTTCCTAAATTTTTTCATCTTATCTCTTTTCTAAAGGATGGGGAGTGGTGCCGAGTATGAGTGATTCATACTAAAGTGTAAATAACTATATTTAGCTTCATATGTTTCCCCATCTGGGTGTGTTTGCATTTAGAGAGGATGCTCTTTAGCGCAACTGAGGGATTCACTCCTGTGTTTGTAATTTATTGCTACATAACAAATAAGCCTAAAACTTGGTGGCTTGATGCAACTATAATAATTTATTATCTCTCTTAATTTCTGTGAGTTAGGAACTCAGGGTAAAGAGGAGAAGTCTTGACTGTGCTTCATGATGGTCCTTAGCTAGAAGACAAAAAATTCTGGGAGCAGGAATCATCTGAAGATTCATTCACTCACACATCTGTTGGTTGGTGCCGGCTGTCAGCTGTAACACCCACTTGTGGCCTCTCCATCTGGCCATAACTTCCTCTTAATATGGTAACTGGGTTCCATGGGTAAGCATCTCAAGAGAGAGCCTAACAGAACTCATATTGCCTTGTATGATTTAGTCTTGGAGTTCATGCAGTGTTGTTTCTGCCTAATCTCATTGGCTGAGGCAGTACCTGTTGACATAAGAAATGCCCAAACCTGTAGAGAATTTTTATAAGGCTCTATTTGAGCCAGTCTGATGACATAGGGAGCAAAACCTCAAATGCTCCATAGAATAACAGTTTTGCAGCTTCTTTTATGCACTCGAAATTAAAGAGGGAACCTAAGCAAGATTACGAGGAGGTGAGAGAATGCAAGGCAGGGATTGGATTACAAGATAGTTAACATTATATGCTCTTTTGAAGGTTAATATCCCCTCTGAGGGGTATTACTTCTGGCATTTCAAAGGTGTGTTAACCTAGATGCACAAAAACAATGGACAGGATTGGCATAAAACCTTTCACTAAAGAAGTTAAAGGCTTGAGGCATGATTACCTACTATAACCTGCTTGATTACAAATTTATAATCCGATCACCCTGTGAGGTTTCCTTCCATTGAACCCCCCTTTTTTTCATCCACATACCAAAGGTCTACCCAGTTTTAAGGGGAGGTGACATGGACCCTACTTCTTAATTAAAGTATGTTAACATCATATTATAAAAAGAACATGTGGGATGAATATGTATTGGTGCAGCTGTCTTTGGAAAATACACTGTGACATAACTCTCTAATGGTGGCATTTCATGCACATGTCTGGTCTGAGGAAGAAATATTTGGGCAATGGGAATCCTCTTGATGTGGCTCCAAGTAGATCCCGTTGTTCCTGGCGCTGCTTTGTTCCAGCTTCTTGCATTCATGATGGTGCTTTTCTTTGCTCTGCATTTACACTGAAGTTAGTTCATGATCCATTTTTCTCAGGCGGTTCAGACAGAGCTCACCACTGATAGACAGGGGCATGATCCTGCCTGCCAAGAGGACCTGACATTGACAATAAACAGAAATAAAAAGTGTGATCTGCTTGTGTGACATCAGATGGAGCCCAGCCAACAATGATTATAGTTTTCTGCCTTGAATAGGCCTTCCTTGGGCCCAAGGAGAAGCTTAAAGACTGAAGGTGGGCTAAGCTCTGGTTAAAGGAGTTTGTGTGTTTGGGGTTGTGTGGCTTACTAAGATCTGTTCAGTAAAATGGTGGCAGTTCCAGAATTTCTATATGGTGGGCATTATGGGTAGCAGTTTGGTGGGAAGAAGGAATAGGAAGTTTTATTTGCATAACACTTCACATATGAGAAAGCATTATTGTCTTTCAAAGATTTGGGATGGGGGCTAGGTGTGGATTTGACCAAAACAGATCCTGAGATATAGATTCAAATTTGAGGAAGTGAGAAGGCAAACAGGGTTATTCAGTCAGTTATCATTTTGGGTGAATGGAGCTTATCTTACTGGGGAAAACAATGGCAGTCAGTGTAAAACCCTCACCTTCAGAGTTATTGCACCTGAGAGACAACAGAACTGAGGTATTAGTATTCCAGTTTCCATCAGTGCTGTTCCCATAGGGCAGGGTTTAATTTATCCTTCTATTTTGAGCAAAGCAGACTTCTAAAGCTTTGGGGAAAGTTTTTAAACAAAGAGATGCAGGAATTGGCAGTGGGAAGGCAGCTGGTCCACTCCTGAGTGGTAAGGAATACGGGCAGGGCATTGATGATGTTTCCTTCATCATCATTGATGATGAACAACTAACTGCTCCAGTTTTCCCAGAACTAAGAATATTTTGAGATGTGGGATTTTCAGTTTTAAAACCAGGAAGGTCTCAGGCAATCCTGAATGAGGTGGTCACAGTAGCTACAGGGGCAAAACAAAATGGGGAACTAAAGCTCATCCATCACCTGAAGCTACCATCTGGGATGAAAGGGTCAAAAAAGCATTTACAAGTGATAAAAATGTTCTGAAATGAGATAGTGGCGATAGTTGCACACTCTTGTGAATATAGTAAAAACCACTGCACTGTACACTTTAAAAGGGTGTTGGAACTGCTCCTCTGTTTCTTTTCGTCAACAACTCCAGATTTAAAATCCTTAAGAAAGAGCATTAGCTTGGCCTAACCTAGGTCACGTACAGAGTTCTCTGGTTGCCAGAAATTCTGAGACAGAAATTGTATTTGCGTTTTTCAGCTTCTACATGGGGAGGCCACCTTTGACTCCCACTGAGAGTTAGAGAGTGGGGGACTTTCCAAACTAGGAAGGGGATCAACCAAACTGCCCCTCTAAAGCAACAAAAACTCAAATCCACAGGAAAAACAACCATTAGTACTATTATAATTATTGCTACTAATAAAGCAAATGTCCACTCCAGGGACCATTAAAAGGTTTTGAGCAGGGAAGTGACATTATCAAATATACTCTAGAAAGATTGTTTTGTTGGCTAAATGTGGATTGGATTGGAAGAGACCAGGCTTGGGGCACGGAAACAAGTGAGAAGCCATTCAGAGTGTGTCTGTGGAAGTACATCTAGCACCATGTGAGAATTGTTAGAGATGCAGAATTTGGGACCCCACTCCCGACGTGGTCTAGTGCAGTGCTCTTCAGACTTTGAGGTATCTATATGAGTCACCCAGGGATCTTATTAAAATGCAGATCTAGTTTCAATAGATCTGGGGCAAGGCCTGCAATTCTGCATTTCTAATAAGTTCTCAAGTGATGCCAATGCTGCTGGTTCATGGATCACATTTAGAGTAGAACAAATCTAGGTCATATGAGATGAGAGGTTGGCATAGGTAAGTGGCAGTGTGTTGGAGAAAGGCCAGATTCCACAGCTATTAAGGAGATGGAATTGACAAGATCAGGTGATTCTTCTGATGTGTGGAGAAATCAAGGATGAGTTCTAAGTTTCTGGTTTGAGTAGAATTTGGAGGATTTATTCTTCTTTTTGCTGATCTATATTTCTTACAAAGAAACTGTATTTACTTGTGCATTAAAAAGAGAGGATGAAACATGGCTGATGGCACATTTGGTTGGAGATAGTGGTGATAGTTGCACACTATCTTTTGGTCTCATAAACCAAAAGATCACGAGTTCAGCTCCTGCTCAGAGCACATGCCTAGGTTATGGGTTCAGTCCCTGGGTTGGAGTGTGTATGGGAGGCAACTGATTGATGTTTCTCTCACATTGATGTTTCTTCCTCTCCCTTTCCCTCTCCCACTCTCTAAAAAAATGAGAAAAATATACTTGGGTAAGGAAAAAAAGAATTAGAAATAAAGAGGGGATGGAAAGAAATTAATGATACTGTAAAAAAATACTCAGGGCAATAAAGAGTATTTAACATACAACAAACATTTTAACTTTTGATGAATAAAATATACTTTCCTGTTGAATAGTTTTTTTTGGGTATGATTCATGTTGAATTGTTACAAACTATTGAGCTGCTAGAATCCAACTTTATTCCCAAGAAGATTTAATAAAATGTAATATTTTTCTTTCTTGCTAATTTAAAAACTAATCATGTTATAATGCTGATCAGGTGTGACATACTGCTTTTTCTTTAAAAATACTTTCCAGGGAGCTGAATATAAAAACATGAGGTTAATAATGTGCTTCTTTCAATACCAAACCCAATTAATTTCAGTGACTCATAAATGCTAGGTGAAACATTAGAATATTAAACCTCCATCTGTTTAAGAAAGAAATCATTTTATTCTCTTCAATAGACTTCAATTGTTTTGGATATAAATTACTCCTTGAAGTCAGGTTAGGGAATTCAAAGAAACTAAAGGAAGTTTCAGCCTTGACCTTTGTTGAAAGATTATCCAACTGTCAGGTGACAGGTTGCTGACTGAGGAAAAACTGATCACACTTTAACAGGAGGCAATGATTAGAATAACCAATATTTATTGAGCTCCTTCATGCACCACACAATTTATTGGATTTCTCGTAATACTCTGAGGTAAGTGCTTTTAATTCCCATTTTATAGATGGGGAAAGTAAGGCTTTGTGAGGTTCAGTGAGTCATCAATTTCCTCCAAATGACACAAATTTCCTTGTAGTGACACGAATAATACTCTAATCCAGGTCTGACTGCTTGTGCAGCTGTAACCCTAAAAAATCCACCCTGAATTCTAGAATGTAATTGAGAGATCATAAGACACAATCTCCATTTCTTACATACGATGAAAACAGAAACGTAGTGCATCAGAAAACTGTGGTTTCTGATGCACTATGCTGCCTTTTATGGAAACTGGCCCAAACCCATGCAGTTGGTGAAACAGATCTGATTTATAAGGCATATAGGTGATCCACTATTGATATGACTTTGAGGGCCTTGGGAAGACTTTGTTTTCCCCAAGATACACTTTCCTCCATTAAATGGTCTCTACCATTAAATATTTACCTCTAATTTAGGCCATTCTTACTTCCTTGTTAAAATGCAGTTGCTTAAGCATTTCAATGTGGTGTGTGCACTCTTTCTTGAGAGCAGGTTTTAATTGAAGGGAGAGAACCAGGAGAGAGAATAGGAGCAGACTGAGATGAGTAAGAGGAAGAAGGAAAAAAGTAAAAACTGGGAGTGGGAGTGGGGTCTGAGGACCTGAACGACAAATCTCCACTCTAACTACTTTGATGAAGAACTGCTTTAGACTGGAGGAAGACCCTTAGTGTCAATGATAAACTTTTGTTTTGAGTTGGGATAAAGACAGCATTAAGCAGACCTGACTTCTCTAAGATCCCTATAATTACAACCTAGATGTGGAGCACAGCTACAAAGAGCTTAGAGAAAAAGCCCCAAATCTGCTACTTCCTTGTTGTGACCTTGAGCAAGTCGCTCTACCCTTTTACCCAGCTTTAGCATTTAACCAAGATTCCTGTCAGGTGAGGCCAGATAGGAAGGGTTAGAACTGAGGATTTGGCTGCTGGGTAGATGATATTTTTGAAACATTCTGAATCTCCCCTAGCATTAAATCCTTCTAGAGCTTATCCAAGCTAGACATGCTTTGAACAAGGTTGACACTAAATGTCCTTCCAGAGACATCGTAATTCCCAGTGGCTTCCCTGTTTCATATCCCTCTCCTGCTAGCAATCATTAGTGAAGCAGCCTCAGTTGTCCTAGCATTGTTGTCCAGTCGGAGAAGTCTCGGCCATGCTCCTTTTCCTGGAGGGGTCTTCTCTCACCTTTGGGTGAAGCAGAAGGGAAAAGAAACAGTTTACATAACAGTGTGATCACAATGATGCTCGAACACTTTTTTTCTCCAATTACTACATTTTCTGACAGCTAATTTAGACGTTGTTACCAATTTTTTTTCAGCCAGAGAGCTTTCAGTTATAGATCCAAGTTAATCAGAGATAACTTTAAAAAACATATTTAAACAGAACTTCAGATTTTAAAACAGAGATAATAAGTGCTTTTTCACCAGTAACACAGATTGTGGAAAGGGTGATTCCTCCTCTGAGGAACCTTGTAAAAAGATGTTCAAGTTTAGGAATTTCCCCAATTAATTTTATGGGTAAAATTCTTCTTAAATCAGCTTACCTTAGATTGTGTCTTGGCCCAGACCTATCTGTGTGATAGACCGATCTACACAGCTGATGAAAGAGAAAAGCCTGACAAAACAGGCAGGGGCCCTGACCACTAGCAGGCATTTTGAGTAGTTGGTGAAACCGAGTGTTTGACATAAACCTTGTAGATAGCTGCCCCCTATTGTTACATGGCCATGATGTGAAAGAAGAATGAGTTGATTAAAATTAAAACTGTAGAAAAGCGTTCTGCTGTGAAAAGAACATCGATCTAAGAGTCAGAAATACCTGTGTTATACAAAAATGTTGAGGCCAAAAGCTGTCCTAAAAGACAGGGTTTATTGAGCAATATGCTAGCCAGAAGCATGCAATCTAAGCCACCAGCAGCAGGGCTAGATGGAGAAGACAGACACACCCTCCATGCAGGGGCTGAGGGGGCTCTTTTACACACTGAGTTTGGAGAAGAAAGATGTAAATTGCTTTGAAAGAATTCATGTTAGCTTTATAAATAAGGAAAGTGGGGAAAGGTAAAGTGGAGAAAGTTCTAGGATAGGTGAATAGTCTGTAAGGACTATTGTAAGTATTTGATGCTTCTGGATTAGTTGTGGGCAATTAACTTAGTGACCTTAGGCAAGACTCTACACTTCTCTGAGCTTCAGAATCCTCATGCACATGGAGGCTTGTATACCGGAGGACTGGGCAAGAGGATGCAACAGAAGTGCTCAGTACAGGGCCTGGCATACAATAGTCTTTATAACTTGGGTTGAGAGTACTTTTAAGACTGTTTCCTGTTATACCCTCAATCTCATTCCTGATTTTGTGTTGGTCTCTCCCATCCAATGTTGTCATGTCACTCTGGCAATACCATAGACTTCTACATACCAGAGAAGCAGGGAAAAGTGCCATTGATGCTTTGTAGCTTGAGGGCGTCACACAGATTTTAGATGGTTCTGGTGGCTCCCCAATGTCTCAGAGTCAAGTTAATACTCTTCAGCAAGGGGGGCAGTATTGTGGTGAAGCATCCTATCTCTGGGACTAGCCAAACCTGGGTTTGAATCTCATCTCTGACCCATCCTTCCTGTTTGGTCTTGGTGAAGCCATTCCACTTTCTGAATATCAGTAGTTTCAGTTTGTAAAAAAAGGGATTATAATAGTGCCTATTTCATAAGGTCGTTGAAAAGATTATAAGCATGTGAAGTTTTCAGCAAAAGCCTGACATGCATCAAGCACATAAATAATGTTTGGTATTGTTACTATATTATTATTATTATTACTAATTTATTATTATTATTATTATTTATTACCATCTGGTTCCAACTTGTTTGTCCAGGCTTATCACCCTCTACTCATCTTCACATAACACTATGCTTCAGCCACTTTTAAATTCTACCAAAAAATGCATTGTTCAGCATAGTGATTATAGTAAATAATACTACAGTATACACTTGAAAGTCACTAAGAGAGTAGATCTTAATATTCTCACCACAAAAAAGAAATGGTAATTATGTGCCATGGATGTTGGTGTTAGCTAACTATGGTACAATTATTTTGCAGCATATAAGTGTATCAATCAACATGTTGTACATATTAAACTTACTCAGTACTGAATGTCAATTATATACAAATAATGCTGAAAAAAAATAAAAAGAAAAAAATGCATCAGGCACCTACTATATTACAGGCTACTGCTAAGTGTGGATACACACTCAAGAGTAAGACACAACTTACAAGACACTGGAGCTCATGGTCTAGTTAAACTAAATTTTCTGTTTCTGAAGCTTCCTCATAGTTTTATGTCATCATGTCTTTGTAGACGTTCTTCCTGTTGCTTGCAAAGACTTTTCTCCCTTCTCTTGTTGATGTAGTCTCATTTACCCCAGGTCAGTTGTGAAATATCTCTTGATCTCTTGAGACAGACTGAATGCTTCTTCCTCTGCAATGTCATAGTGCATTGCATATAATGTATAGTACTTATTGTGTTGTGGTTTTTATATGTCTGTTTCTGCTACTAGGCTGGGAGCTTGTTGAAGGCAGGAACTGTCTCATGTATCCAACAACTATTAACTAAGCTTCATATGCTAGATACCACTATACATGCTGGAGATATCGAAGCCATAATACATGGTTCCTGCTCTGAAAGAATTTGTAATTTCATAGAGTAGCCATTTATCCACCAAATTTCATTCAAATTGACAATTTTTAGAGGAAACACCCATAACAGTCTGATTTGTCTGTTCATTCCTTATACCTAGGCCCTGTGAGTTGGCTTGATTTGAATTCCCTGAACAAAATATTCTTTCTGCCAACCAGCTTTCTCTTGTATGGTGGTGTTCGAGGCTATGTAAAATGATGCATCATTCAGATCTCCTTGAGGCAGCCAATGAGAATGCACCTGAGACACCTGCAGCTACAACGATCTTCATTGACCAAGGGTCCCAGATGCTGAAATTCATTACCTATGTTTGCCCTTAGGCTGTGCTTTTTATGCTGCTCCCAGGTAGGGTCTGAGTGTGTCAGGAATACTAAAAGAGGCCTTTTTGGAAGAACAGAATGCATGGATGACTGATTTTTGGCTTGGGGATGCCCCAACAGCTTATCAAACCTTCCCTGGACTGCATGGTGGTCTAGGATGCTACCTTCCTCTTTCTCTCTTGACCTGGAGTCAAGCTTGCATCGCAGGCTGTTAGTTCTCCCAGCCTTCCCTGGCTCCCTTCCCATTTCCTCTCACTGGAGATTTGCCTAATAGAATCCTTGCTCACTTAGTACTGTTTAAGTGTCTGCTTTTCAGAGTATTGGACTTACAGACTCCTTCAAGGGAGCCTACTGTTGGGAAGTGGTGTTGCCTGACAGGCCTAGCTATACCCCTCTGGACCCACAATAGCATTTTGTTGAGATCACACTTTCTCCAGACTGTTTCCAGCCAACACTGAGCTGGTGGCAATCTGATGTTGGTCCATTCCTCTAATAGGCATGTTTGACTTGGCAACTCTGCATAGGCCTGGCCCAAACTTTCTTAGAATTATGCTGCAGTCAAAGACTGTTCCTAACCAAGCCTCTTTCCTTTCACAGGTGTCAGATCTTCATTGCAGTTTGAGGCTCCTGTGCCTTATTCCTGCTCCAGTCCCATATCTTTCACAGGTGTTTCCCTAAGAACTCTCTTCCATGTCTAATCCCACTTGGTATGTTCTTTTCAGAAGACTTGAACAGGTGATAAAACAGCTTTGAATAAGCCTTGCAATTTGCCTTAGAGTTTCTACTACCATGAAGATTAGTTATTATTCTTTAATCTAGTTTTAAAATAAAAGAACTCCCTCAGAAAGAGTCTGATTTGTGTGGTCTGAGTCAAGATACTGAACCATGTGGATGGAGTGTGGGAGAAAATGTCCAAGAAAAGGTTGGGGAAGAGGTTGCTAGGCAGATAATACAATAAAATTTTTCCACAGGGACTTGGAGACATTGCAGGTCTTCAGAACTCCTTAGAAAATTCATGGCAAAAGGAGGCAGGGGCAATCATTCTTCAACCGTATCAGCTGATGTCTTGAGGGTACTGATGACACAGTTAGCACAGAGTAAAGCATTGTGGATGGTGCCCAGGGGAGAAGAACAGTGTCAAGTCTGGGCTAGGGGCCCTGAGATGGGAATGGAAACGTAGTAGAGACAAACTGTTATGTTCTTCTCAGTCCTGTTGGGGGGCAGCCTAATCTGAGTTCTCTTTAACAGGGGGAACAAAGGTACAGTCCTTAACTACTATAACAGTTACGCAAGTCAGAAATTATTCAGGAGCCATGAGGTCAAAAGGCCAGAGAATAGATAAGATACAAACATCTAGAAGAGGCCAGAAGTAAGGATCAAGGTCTGGGAATGGAGCCAGGAGTTGAGACAGATTGGTTGGAGCGTGTTAGGATCAAATAGCAGTGGGGATCTACTGGCCTTGTGGGATTGCCTAAGGTAGCAGCTATCAATTATGTCTTGCTTTTAAGGTCTGGCAAGAATATGATGAGTGGGTGGGATGGTCTTACTGAAAGGTCCTAGGGTGGAACGGCCACGGCACTCTGCAAAGTGGACATATTGAACTCTCACTGTGTGCTGAATCGAGATAGATTAGTGTATTTGGAACCTTATTAGAATTTTTCCAGGAGAATTCAGGGCCAAAGAGCCTTGAGCAAGTCAACAGATGTCTGTAATTCTTGGGTATCAGAGGCTTTGGGAAATAAACAGAATAACTACAAAAGAGGATTTGGGTTATTTGTTTCTTGTGGATCTTCTGAGAATAGAGGAGGTGACTTTATGGCTGGTAGCAGGGATTGTAGTCACAGTCGAATAGATGTCATGTTGGGGAAGTCAGAGGTCTAGGACTCTATACCCATCCTGCACAGCCACTAAGCTGTCACATCCACTTTCTTCTGAGCACAGGCAAGATGTCTTTCATGCATTTCTATACACCAGACATTGTCCTAAGCATTTTTTGTGCATTAACTCTTTGAACCTCAAAAACTCCCTGAAGTAATGACAACTGTTCCAATTTCACAGATGAGGAAATTGGGGATCATAAAATGACATCATTTGCAAAAGTCATACAAATAGCACAGAATAAACCTAGAACTTGAACACCAAAACTTGTGTGACAGATACCCCACTATCCTTCCCCACACTCCCTTTAACTCTTTCAGTCGCCAGCTTTATCACTTGTTTTCCCATGTATGCCTTTGATTTCCACAGTTGTCCTTTCAGCTAGTACCAAGGGTTTTATTGATTATTATTACAAATAATTTTTTTGTTCTTTTTTGAGCTTGGGTTTTTTTAAACCAGGTATTACAGGCAGGTGTTACAAAATTTAGAGATACAAAGGAGCAAATGAGCATTTCCCCATCACTCAGTTATCTTAACAATGCAAGCGGTTTAAAAGTCATTTATATTTTTATTCTTTCATGTCTATTCTCTGTTTTGCTATAGAATTGTTGCTTGTCCCCTGTTGATATATAGAAGCTTTTAATATATTAAGAGAATTAGTCCTATGCCTGTAGTATAAATTGCCAGTAATTTTCCCAGTTTGTCTCTTGCCTTTTGAATATGTGAAGGTTTTTCTTTCCCCATGGAGAAACATTATGGCAGTCAAATTTATCTATTCTAAATTTTATGGCTGAGATATGTTATTCTTAGACAGCTATTTCTCACTCCAAGATTATTAAACAAAAATCCTTATATTTTCTTTTATTACTGTTTTGGTTTTGATTCATCTGATTTTTTTTTTTTTTTTTTTTGCTATAATGTAGGATTCCATTTAAGTTTTTTCCCATGATAACTGTTCAGGTATTTCAACAATAATCTTGTCCCTCATTGATTTGAAGTGCCACATTTATTCTATACTAGATTCTGAATATATTTAGGTTTATTTCTGAGCTTTCTATTTATTGATCTGTCTCTTGATGTATAAGTACCACATTGTTTAAATTACTGTAGATTAATACCATAGTTTGATATTTGGCAGAGCCACTTTCTCCATATCTATTCTTTCTCTGCAGAATTCTCCCAGCTATTCCTGATTTTTCATTTTTCCATGTGAACTTCAAAGTCAATTTGTCTAGTTCCCCCCTCCCCATTTGTTGGTATTTTTTTCTACTAGAATTGCATTAAATTTACAGATTAATTTAGGGATAAATGACATCTTTATGATATTATCTTCCTATCCAAGAAAATGATATATATTTCTTTTTGTAAGGTATTATTTCACATACCTTAATAATGTTAATTTTTCACATAGAATTTGCATACATCTTATTAAGTTTTTGGTGGATACTCTATCTTTTTATTGCTATTGAAAAGGTTTTCTCTTTTCCCTCAAATTTTAAATCTCCATGCTGACAGAATTGCCTTAGGCTATCTCAGGAAACATCACATCTGATTTGACTTGGGTCCTAGTTCCTGCCACCAGCTTGCAGGCAAGACCCAGAGCCCTTGAGACAAAGACAGTATCTGAGGGTTCTGGCAGAGGGAACCTACCATACAACCTATCCATACAACTAAGCTCCTCTAGGATGAGTGCCAGGAATACTGAGATAGGTTGATGATGTTACGTATGTTGTAAATAACTACGACTCTGTGTGAATACAATGATTTTTCATCCACTGTGAGATGTCTGTCCACACCAGGGCAGAGGATGGCAAAGTAGGCCTTTTAAGCTTTAATCTGAGATCTTTAGATAGGCTGATTTTTGGTGTCCTGACAATGAATGGCCTTGAAGAAAAACTGAAGCAGCATTTAGTATTATACTTTCTAAAGCCATGACACTATTTTCTCCTCAAATCACAAAATGCAATAGGGCATCAGGGATTCTCCCACACAACTGGAGTCTTGGGCTGGTACTGGGTATCATCAATGTTCATTAGCATTCTTAACTGTTACTAATATTTAATGAGCAATGGCTATCTATGTGCCATCTTGTGTCATGATTTTTGTCCTGGAGAATCCCATGGTCTGGTGAAGATATGTAGAAAATCACTATAATAAAAAATGATAAATATTTAATAAGGTTGTGTTCAACATGCCCTAGGAATGAAGAGGAGGGGGCTGTGAAATTTATTTGGGATTAGAGGTATTGGCTTTTGAGTGTAGCCTTAAAAGATGAGGAGTAGTTGAGTTAGTTTGGCAAGGGTAGCAGATGGTATTGCTACCCTGTAACTCTACTTGGGAGCTAGCTCTGGTGGGGCGATGGGCCTGGCTCTTGCACAAGCTGCTGGGGGAGCTGACACTCCCAGGAGCTGTACTCGACCAATCTTGAATGAGGGTTGGTGAAAAAAATGCGCTAGCATTCCAAGATGTATTCTACAATACAACTGAGTGTTGCTCAGTGGGATTGGCTCCAGCTGCCCAAAATGGTAACCTGCTCATGAATGTGCCTTTTCTTGGCTTCCTTACCTCCTCAGTCTCACTTGTCTATGTCCCCACTGGTGCTTCCTGGGATCACATCTTAAGCAAACCATTGTACTCTGCTTCTGGGCAACTGACCCCAACACAGCAAATCATAGGCAGAGTGCTTTCTTAGAAGAGGAGACAGCATCAGCAAAGGCACAGAGGTATGACCGAGCATGCTTTGTTTGGAGACCAGAAAGAAACTGAGTATGGCTGCAAAGCAGGTCAAGGAAGACTAGGAGGTAGGCTAGACAGAGGGTATGGAGAATCATGAATGCCTGGCTAGCCTTTCTGGAGGAATGATAGTGGGTTTAGAATGGAATTTTTTTAAAAAAAGTCCTTTAGATGATTCAGTGGTGGGCAGGGGCATGGTCTGGAGAGCAGGGAGAAAGAAAATCCTCGAGTCCTCCTCCCTGGTACTTTTGACCAAGGCTCAGGGCTCCAAGCTCCAGCTCTGTAGAGCTCTGGGGCTCAGGCTTCCCCTACCCGGGTGAGCCTGCTATCTTCCTGCTGAGTTGGTAGCTGCCTTCCATCACCTGCCATGCCTGTTGCCTGGGCTGCAGCAGCAGTTGCTGGAGATGGGTGGAGCTCAGTCAGCAGCCGGCACACACTGTTACCAGGCCTGGGACAGCTGTCTTTGCCCAGAGGCTGCATAAATGGAATTTTCCTTTCTGCAGCTGTGCCTTACCACTCACCACTTGCCTGTCTGCACTCTCAATGCGGGACTCATCTGAGGCTTCCTTTTCAGGAGTTCATTGATATTCTCATCCTGTTGTTGGCTTCTGTAAATGGAGGAATTAGGAGGCATTTGCAGAGGGGGCTAGGGAAGGACCAGGTGCTTTTCCTGCCTGCCTAGATACACAGACATGTCATTTTTTGAAGCAGGTATTCAAAAGCAGTCCTGTGGTTTGTTTTATTTTCCTTCTGTCTCTCCTTTTATTCTTTCTTCTTTCCTTCCTCTGTCCTGCCAGGGCCTAGACTAGGTAACCAGAATTCAGAAGTGACTCAATCACAATCTCTGTTCTCAGATCCCCTTCTAATGAGGAAAACAGAATAAGACCTAACAATTACAATATTGTGTGCTGAGTACTATGATTGAGCTATTTATGTACTGTAAATACTTGTTGAATAAACAAAGAAAAAAATGAATGACTGTTAGAGCACAGGGAGATCGTCATGGAGGAAGTGGTGTCTGAGCTGCATTTGAAAAACTGGTGAAATCATTAGCACCTGCTAGGTCCTTTTTAGCTCAAATCCTCATGACAATTCTATGAAGTAGATAGACTACTTTACAGATGAAGAAAACTGTAGGGAGATTTGATAAATTGTCTGAGATCATAAAGCTGCAAGTAGTTCAGTCAGGATTCCAAAACACTTCTGTCTACCACAAAGACTGTGGTTGTTCCACTGCACCATGCTGCAAAGCATGAGGACAGGTATCTCAAGCAGAGGAAACAGTTTGAACAAATGCTTGGAGGCATAGGAGAGATGATGACACAGGGGTTGATTTTCCGGAACCCTTGGGGTGTCATGCTTTCTGAGCCTGGGCACTCTCTAAAGCGTTCATTATGACCTATAGAAAAGCAAGTGGCTAGTGAGTGTTGAATTATTCATCCTAAAATTAGGAAGTATTGTTTGAATCTCAGCTGTGACAGACTGTGTGACCTTGGGGAAGTCTCTTCCCCTCTTTGAGCCTCTGTTTCCTCATCTGTTTAAGCAAGAGTGTAGTTCCTATCTTGTAAAGTTGTAAAAATTCAAGGCAATGTGGTAAGCAATCATTACTATTGATCTGTTCAAGGTGACTTTAGGGTACCCAGGACTGGCTCATGATGGAGTGGTTGGATGAATCATCAGGCAAGGGGACTTTTAGATAATTGGATAGGGGATGCCTTCTGTCTTCCAAGAAATGATGGTCCTGGCAGAAAGCTTACTGCTAGCCTGCTTCAGATGAACCAGATGCTATTTTGGAGATGAGAAAAGACATTCTCTTGACACTGACAGTGTAGGGAGGAAGAAGATAAAAACCAAGCAATAGGAATATTGACTCTCTCCTGATCAGGAACAGGGGACAGGCATACCAGCCAGGTGCTCCAGAGGGTCTCTAGCCCTGGCAGAGTCCTACAGATGTGCAGGATGAAGGGGAGGGTATGGAGAGAGAATGCTGGTGGGCTTTTTGGACTGAATCACACTCATTAAAATGACAGTGAAGTGTTTGACCTTGGACTATGACTCTGTTTTTCTCCCAACTCTGGAGCTGGCTATTTTCAAGAAAAGAAATGGGGCCATCTGCTCAGAGCTGGCCCTGGCACTAAGGAACGTTTCCCTGGGGACAGTTATACAGGAACTTATACAATGTAGTATTAGGGTGGGGGTGGAGGAAAGGTATTTCTCAATGTACAGATATTTATTTACATTAAGGTGTAATGCCATTAATGCCTTGTGCTATTTCACTAATAAAGAGGATGTCTTTTACTTTTATTCTTAGCCCAAAGTCCCAGATTCCCACCAGAGATATTATAACTATATTGTGAAAATAAAATCTTCACATAGAATCCTATAGGTCCTGACCCTGCATATCTCATCCTGACCTCTTCATTTTACATATGAAAAAATGACTCAAAATAAAACTGACTCCAGAATATTACATAACTCTTAACCTATCGTGTGGTAAACCAGGAATTCAAATATTTGTCTTCAAATAGAACATATGTTTAATTACATTTATTTTTTAAAAATAATCACTATCATGAATGTGTACCTACCATGTGCTAGACACTGTGTTGGGCACTATTTATACATGATCTCATTTAGTTTTCTACAACAGCTCTGCAAAGGAAGATTAACCCCATTTTACATATACATAAAACTGAGTCTCATTAAAGAAATTGCATAAGATTGTCTTGCTAATTAGTGACTGAGGCAGAGGATTGACCTATATGGGTCTGATGCTAAAGATCTAATTGATCCACCATCTGGTAATGGCTGAGAAGGACTGGGGAGTCGGGGCTGCCCACGGTTTATGTAAACACAACAGCTCATTCACTAGTATCTTGTAAACATCTTTCTCTATTACCTGGAATGTGCCTCCTCGAAGAGGAACTGTACCAGAGGCAGAGGGATGTGGTTTCCTTCTGTACTGACTTGGTACAGAAGCTCAGCTCTGTCCCTGGTTTGGGTCAAATGCTAAATGGAAGGGGTGTTCTTTCATTTATCAGCAAAGCAGTGTGTGGATGCTGCTGGAAAACAATCTCTGATGAGTCCTCTGAGTTTCCAAGGCAGGGGAAACCCACTCTGCTGTTCATGTGTGCATGATAGAAATGTTCCTCTATCACCATGGCAACACCAATACATGAGCATCCAGAAAAGACCAGGGCTGCTCTGTGGGAAGCTGTGGTCCAAGCTAGGTGGGAGTAGGAGTTGGGTGTACGGAGGGAGGGGTGTTTAATTAGCTGTCTCCTTCTCACTTGAGGCCAGCTTGTTCCTGGGGCAGGACTGTTTATACAGGATGCCATGCCTCCTAAGTCTGCAGGATTTTGGTTAAAGAGAGATGGCAGGGACACTGAGGAGAGTCCAGGAGAATGTATTATTTCTTGTATGGTTTCTGATAAATGTGTTTATTAGGCAAGCTGCTAATGCACAGGTGGCAAACACAAGGCCCATGGCCCGAATCCAGCCCTCCACCTTGTTTTATCCAGCCCAGCACCTTGTTTTTACCTGGCAGCAGCACTGAGCTCCTTGCCTCTAGTTAAGGAGTAGTTACATTTACACAGTCCTAAAATTACATTCAGCCCTTTGAAGGCAACCGCGAGGCTGATGTGGCCCCCAGTGAAAATGAGTTTGACATCCATTAGAGGCTAATAGACAGCACCTTTCTAAGGGGCCTGCCTGTATACTCTAATGGAGAATCTCATGGGCTTTGAAAGCAACCAGAGACTTCCAGCTCTGCAATTTTTTAGTTCTAAGATCTCATATTAGGTGGTGTAACCTCTCTGAAGTCTAATTGCTTCATTGGTAAAAAAAAGAAGATATTTCACACAGTTGTGGCATGTAGTCGGCATCTAATCAGTTGCAGTTATTACTGTGTCCCCAGCACTGTTAGAGAAATGGAGACTTGGCAAGAGGGCTATCTTGAACTCCCTTAAGTCAGAGGTAGACTTGGAATTAGAATTCATGCCACCTGTGTTTCTTCTGAGTGCCCCAGCCTTTTTCTCTTCCTGAAACCATCTGTCAATGCTCAGTGTTTGCTCTCCAGACTCAGCCCCTGTTTCCTGGCTCAGCCTGGTGACATCATGTGCATATTTCTCCTAAGGGGCTCTGCCCAGAGAATCTTCTTACAACAGGAGACCTTGGGGATCACCCAGCTCAGCTCCCCCTCCTTTATTTCCCAGGCTAGGAAATGGAAGCCTGAAGAGGGAAGTTAAGTACCTTTTCAAGGTCACCCAGCAAGGTAGAAGCCATTAGTTGCAATGTTTTCCATTTATTTTAACAAGTATGACTAAGCCTGGGAGTAGCTGCAGAGGGTCGACCTCAAACCTTTCACGAATTCTCCTGGGTGTGTAACATTGGGGTAAGGATGTGTGGGAGAAGTCTTTTTTTGTGTATTTTAGTTGTGGTACTGGTGACTTCTGTGATTAGAAAAAATTAATAACTAACATTTGCACAGTGCTTTATAGCTTATAAAGTATAATCATTTACTTGATCTTATCTAGTCCTTCAAGGTCATTATAATAATTATTACCATTCTTTTCCAGCTGAGGAAACTGAGGCTGAAAGTGCTTTGTTCAAAGTTACCATGAGGCAGATTTAGAAGTTGAACTTAAAACTAATTATAGCAAACTGGCCCAACTGAAGTGGCCACTTATGGAGAATTCAAACTTGAGGCTACAGCCGACCTCTATACAGAGGTGGAGAAGGAAATCCACAGGGCCAATTGTCAAGAATGCTCACCAGAATGGAGATGACAAACTTTTAATTAAATTGGGGTCTCCGAATGACAGGTAAAAAAGATATATTAAAGGAAATAATGATAAAGCTTGATTGTCACTTTCAAAGTGTTCCTATATTATCTCATGAGAGGACCAAGGAGGACCTACCCCTCCCTGTTTACATTAGAAGCCCAGAGAACTCAGCAACTTGTTGAAAATTGCAAAGCTAATTAGTGATAGAGCCGGGACTAGAACCCACAGTTTCTGAATTCCAAACTCTTTCTATTTCTCTTTAGGGCTGGTGGGCCTGAATGGTATCCCTGATCCTGAGAAGTGAGCAAGGGCCAAGGGTGGCATGTTCCAGCAAACTTCCTTGTTTGGGAGAACAACCAGCCAACAAGTGTTTAGCTAGGTGGTTCAGTGTGCCAGGTTTTTCCTTTGGGCTCTGTATTTGAGCTCTGCCTGCGGAAGGCACTTTAATTCCTCCTCAGTCTTGTACTTTGTGGGCTTTCTTTACTGCATTGTTGCTCAAGGGAAGAGAGAAATGAGAGAGGTGATAAAGCTAAATTGGATCTTGATTTCAACAGGATCCTTTCATCTACAGTTGTCAGACATTTCCTTGTATTTACAATTCAGTGGGAAGATAAAGTTTACACAGGAAGGACCTCAAAGAGTCATGGACTTCTAGAATTGGAAGAGAGCTCTGAGATTCTGACACTTGGCTTAGTTGATCCCCAAATGATTAAAAAAGGTGGGGGAGACTCCTCTACTGATTACTCTGAGAGAAATGCCTTCCACCTAGTTATGGAGAATGGCTGCTTGGTCTCAGAGGGAAATAGGCAGAAAAGGTCCTAACTGCACTAGGATTTTACATTTTGGAGCATCTTCAAATCCTTCCCCCATCCCCTCAATTCCAGGAAAAAGGCAGGGCATAAGATAGACTAACAGTGCTATATTCTGCCTGCAACTGGAACTTAGATCCACAGGTAAGGATAAGGGAAAGACATTCACTATAGCTCATTAAGAACTCAAGCCCATTTATAATAAAGTTTATTGAATGCTATAAGGACATTTCTTGGCAATGACTCAGTGGAACATGGGGGATATTGGTTTAAACAGATATGATTTACAGTTGTGCCAACTAATGAAAATTTTCTGATCACATACAGCTGATTAATGACCATCATGCCCAATTATAAGAAAACAGTCTGACTCTGACTGGTGTAGGGCCCTGACTGGTGTAATGACTCAGTAGGTTGGGCGTTGGCCTGAAAACCAAAAGGTCACAGGTTCAATTCCTGATCAGGGCAGATGCCTGGGTTGCAAGCCAGGTCCCTCATGGGGGTGTGCAAGAGGCAACTGATCAATGTTTCTCTCTCACGTCGATGTTTTTCTAAAATAAATAAAATAAAATAAAAGCTCTGTTCTTTCACGAGTAATATTCTTATTATAACCTAACTTAATAAATTAATAGATTATCTGATAAGTACTTTTTAGTGGTCTTGTGGGCTTTCATGGTATCAATAAAGGAACCTATAGCTGAGTAGTTCCCTGAGAATGTTCTGATCTAGCACCCAAGATTGGGACATTTACAATGCATTGGATGTTATATTAGGCTTTGTAGATCATTCTAAGAGAAGCAGAAGAGAGAATTCCTCACCCTGACGTGCTTGCCTGCTACAAAGAAAGCTGGATAGACACATACAAGTACAGCCTCTTAGAGCCTATCTTAAAAATATTTGGGTGATTACTACATTTAGATGTTATTCTAAGGCTCAAGGAATATAGTGATAATACAAGGAAGGTCTTTGCCCTCAAGAATAGATCTATACATCCGTATAGCTTATCCAGTCCATCTCCCCTGACTTTGATCTTTCTGTCTCCTCTGTCTTGGTTGCCTTCTCCACCTTGTTCTAGTTACTTGAAGTCCACCCATTTTACAAGGCCTGGGTCCTCCCTCCCCTGTGAAATCTTTTCCTACCCCAAAGATCTCCTCCCCTGGCTCCTTTAACACTCACAGCCTGCTCCACTTTCTGATGACTCAGAGATTGCTCTGATATTACTAGTTATGTGCTCACATGTTTATGAGTTGTCTTCTTTGGGGAAGAACTTGGGTTTTCTTCATCCTTTAATCTCCTTCACCCTCTAGTAGCTAGCATAATGCCTTGTACATATTAAGTACTCAAAACACATTTGCTTATTGTTTGATTTTTAAATTTTCCATATACTACAGGCTTAATGGTTAAGGAGAATTACTTAGTGAAATAAAAAAAAATAACCCAATCATCCAAAATAAAATTGAAGTGATAGTGTCTGAAATTTCATCATTGGAGATTCATGCCTTTGGAAAAGATTACTCTGATTCTCTAAAAAAATACTTCTAGGAAGGTAATATGTTAAAATAAATTTATTTCCTTAGGTTATTAGTGACTTATCAATTTTATTCTCCAATAGACACAAGAAATGAGTTGGATAAGAGCACAGTTTGATTCTCAGACAGCTGAGACCTTGTAATGTGTCAAGTACTTTGCTTAATGTTGGGGTCCAAAGATTAATGACACAGTTTTATCCTTGAAAAGCTTACATTCTAGTCACCAGAATACTATAATTTCTTCAGAGGCTATGAAAAAGCCAAGTGCAGGTGATAAAACACTTAGCTCACCCTGTAAGATTGAGGGAAGGCTTCCTGGAGGAGTCATCAACTAGCATTTCTACAGGCTTTCTCTACCTGAGTGTTTTCCCCACTTATCTGCTGGCAAATTCCTGCAGCTGCCTCAAGACCTATCTCATATGTCACCTCCTCTGAAAAGCCATCCCTAAGCCTCACAAACAGAATGAGTTCTTCACTTATTGGTGCTCCGAAACCACCTTACCCAACTGTATTATAGCATTTGTCACATCTTATTGTGGTTAATTTTTCCTGTGTCTATCCTCCCCACCCTCTCCTTCAGCCCACATAGATTGCAAACTTGCCACAGACAGGGGCCACTTCCCATTCATATCAGTCTATTTAGCTTTCACCACTGCCCAGCATATGGTAGATGGGAAGACCAGTGTATTATTATAGTTGGTTGAAGACCTCTTAGATGCCATTGGGTCTCTGGCTCCAAGCTGGACTGTGCATCTCTAGGCTCCAAGCTGAGAAATGCCAGCTAGGATGTAGGAAATAAGAACTGCCTGCCAACGTTAGTGGCAAGCTGCTCATTGATTCCATTCAGCTGAATAAATACTCACTGAGAACTTGTTCAAATAAGAATCCAAGCACCATTACTAGAATATTTGCTGTTTGCCAGGTGCTTTACATACATGATCTCGTTTACTCTGTGTAACAACTTTGAAAAGTTATTTCCTTTTATCAGCTGAGGAAGAGACTCAGAGGGATAATGTGACCAAGGTCACGTGTAGTCAGATAGTAAAGTGTAACTGCTATGTCTTGTTCCACTACAACACAGGGATTAAGTATATCTCACTAGAGGTGAAAACAAAGGTCCAGGGGTCGCACAAGATTCAGGGAGCACACCTGGGGAAATGGTAATCAGAGAAGTCTTCATAGAGTTCCAGGCAGGTTGGGCCAATGAGTGAACTGGGGGTGGGGGGGGGGAAGCAAAAGCAAAAACAAATTGAAAGATCTTAAAGATGACCTTTTTGGTACTACTACATCAGATGCACCAATGCCTGTTAGGGAGGTGGACAAAGAAGGGGCAGTGGAGGCTTAGATATACCATTTGAGAGTCCTGTGTGTGTGTGTGTGTGTGTGTGTGTGCATGCACCTAGTGGATGAGTTATGTTTTACACATGGTTTTCTCTCTCTGGTGGATGAGGAGGGGGAGAGAAGGACATGCTCTTAGGTGAGCCCTTTTCAAGAGCATCCGTAAAAAAATGAGACGGAAACATCCTTCCAAGTAGAGGTGGAGAGGATTTGTTCATCCCCTCCTTCCCAAAGTAGAGAGGATGGCCCTTTGCTTCCCTACTAAGACTTGTCTTCATCACCTTGGGGTGAGGGATTGGGGGAATGTCTTTCTCCCCTACTATTAAGAAAGGAGGTAGAGTTAATTTTCCATCTCACCATAGGGTGTGTGTGTGCGTTGTGCGGGTATGTTAGTGGGGATAAAGATTATTCCTTCCTTCCTCATCCGGCGTTTGAGGAGATGATACCTTTTCCTTAGGTTGGGAAGAAAGGTGGTTCTTCTCTTTCTTGTTACAGTGCGCTGGAAACGGCTCCCTTCTCACCTCAGGGCAGGGAGACTAACACCGCTTTTCCCTCCAAAGAGAGTGGGGACAGTTTTCTTCGCCTCCATATCAAGTGGGACATGGTTCTTTTCTCCCCAACCGAAAGGTAGGGGCTTTCGGTTCCCTTTTCCCTATTCTTGGAGAACAGAATGGCCTCCCACGCCCTGCCAATTGAGCCACGCTCAGGCTGCAAGTGACCAAGCTCTCTTCAAGTCCGCAGACCCTGGAGGCCCACGGTATGGTGCCGGGTGCGCAGGCGGCGAGGCGGGGGCGGTGCCAGCTCTGCGGCGCGGGGCGGGGCGATCTGTGGCCCCGCCTCCGTCTGCTCCACCGCGCTGAGCCTCGCACCGCCCGGCTCGCCCGGCCCAGTCTGCCGCGGCTGTCTGCTGGGCTCTGGCTCCCGCATCTGAGAGTCAGCCCCCTCAGCCCCCTCAGCCCCCTCGGCCCCCTCAGCCCCACATCTGCTGCCTCAGTCTTGCCCTCCGCGCCGGCCGGGCCCGCCGCCCCGCGCGCCCCCATCCCCTCAAGCCAGATGATGAACTTCCTGCGGCGCCGGCTGTCAGACAGCAGCTTCATCGCCAACCTGCCCAATGGCTACATGACCGACCTGCAGCGGCCGGAGCCCCAGCAGCCGCCGCCGCCCCCCGGCCCGGGCGTGGCCTCAGCTTCGTCGGCACCCCCTGTCTCGTCGGCAACCCCGGCTGCCTCACCGGGCCCCGAACGGAGGCCGCCGTCGGCCCCCGCACCCGCGCCGCAGCCTGCGCCGCAAGCGGCCTCGGTGCCGTCGGTGGGCAGCAGCTTCTTCAGCTCGCTGTCCCAAGCCGTGAAGCAGACGGCCGCCTCGGCCGGCTTGGTGGACTCGCCTGCACCGGCGCCTGCCGCCAGGAAAGCTAAGGTGCTGCTGGTCGTCGACGAGCCGCACACTGACTGGTAGGTGCCCGGTTGCTTGCGCCGCCGCCACTAGGAACTCCTAGGGCCTGCCTGGGCCACTGGGGGCCGCCAAGGAGATGGCACCAGGGCTCCAGAGAGACAGTTTAGACCAATAAAACGAAGGTCTGAGTGGTCCCGCCGCGAGGAGACGGTGGGGTGGGGGCTGAGCAGGGAAGTAGGGATATTTGTAGGGTGGCAGTTGGCCTTGATCTCCTGGAAAGGTAAACCCTGAGGTAAGAGATTTCCTCAGTTGTCTCAAATCCTCCAAAAGAAGGAGCTACTTTATGCAACAGGGAAGAGTCTTAAGACTTAACAGTTTGTTTTTGAGGGGCGGACGGAGGGGTCAGCCTAGGCACAGAAAAGATGAGGTAAAAATTGTCCCAGATCACTGAAGGGACATTTAAAACCAATAAAAAAAGGTTCTACTCTATGAAGCTTGAGTGAATTTGGAAAGGAAATGGGTATTTTGCGGGGAGAAGGTCAAAGGAGAATTTTTCAACTGTCCAATGGGGGCTGATATCAATATTGACATCAAGGTTGATCAAATCACATATGTGGAAGCCACGGTTTACGTGGGCTTGTTCCCGTGCAGCGCGGCCGAAGTCCATTTAAGAATAATGAAATTCTTGCATTTTGTGCAGCGGGGTGGGGGGGGGAGGTTTATGCATTTTTTTTTTTTAATTTTGGTATGTGTGTGTGGAGTGGAAGTGACGGTGTTTTTTTTCCCGCTGGAAAGATGACGACCAACGTAAAATGTTTTGGATCATTAAAGGACCACAAATAAAAGGAGATCTGCTTTAATACAGTAGACAGGGAACTTCAATAATAATAATTATTATTTGTATTATTAAGGGATATTCCAACTTAGAATCGGAAGGCTGAGGGAAAATGGTACCACTAGTTGGTAAAGGCAGGAATGAGATACACCTAAGACAAATAAATTAAAAGAAGTTCTATTTTATGTAGCAGGAAGTTGACCTAGGGGATGATGGTTGGAGTGGGTGGTGAGGGTGGAATTGACTGTTGAAGGAAGGACTTGAAGAAATGAAGAGGCCAGAAATCCCGGTTGCTTTTTTTCTGGAATATTGTAAGGGTTGGTTGTTTGTTTTTCTTTCACATAGGAATTGAGGTAGGAGACTGGACCTGAGTGTTTTCTCCTAAGAGGGAGGTGCAGAGGGACCACAGAGCTGTTTATCTCCATCTCCTCTTTGGGCTGCTTCACTGTTTTTCTCACTGGGAGACCCAGAGGGAGGGAATGCTAGGGTGGGTGTGATGGAAGTGAGAGGTAGATGTAGAGATGCCCTCCTGCTGGCCCCTCATGTGACCATTCTGAGTAGCCTTTTGGGTGACTTGTGTAGTTCGCTTTTTCTCAAGACCATGGAGCAGAAAATATGAAGGAACGTTTGTTAGGAAATGACAAAAGCGCAAGCAGGAGTTTAATGGGGAAAGTATAAGAGTTTAAATGATGGTGCCATTGACAGCCCCCTATAGGAATTGCTCCAACTCCCTTTAAATCAACAAGTGCTTATTAGTGGAAAGGGAAGGTAACTAAGCTTTATTAAGCATACGTTATATACCAAGCCCTGTACTAGGTGCTCTGATACAGTACATGTCATTAAATTTCACCACCAACTGAGGCTTAGCAAAATTAAGTAATGTGTTCGTGGTCATATAGCCAGCAAATGATATATAGCACTACGATTTGAGTTTAGGCTCATTTTACTTCACTGTAGCCACTGCACTGGCTTGCTATACCCTCATTATTATTATGTTATTAATAATATTAATAACAGGATCCCTCTAGGGGCTAGGTAGTATAGGGACCTTACAGAATACTCGTAGTTAAATTTGGGAGACAAAGTGGAAACATTTAACAAAAACAGTTAACAAAAAGGAATCTAGAATTATTAGTTATTCAGCAAATGAAGTGATTAGTGAGGGCTGGAGTTATTAGAGAAGGAAAGCATCACAAAAGATGAGTTTTGGATAAAGGCCAGATAAAGAAGGGGAGAAATGGGAATGACATTGGTGTTTCATTTTTTTATGCTAGAATCTGATCCTCCTGCACACTGCCCCGATTTATCTAGTTGAAGGCATTTGTTTGTCGTCTAATTACCAGTTAGGTACTGGCAGGTAGGAAGATACTCATTTGTATGTATTTGATGAGGCCGCTGTGGATTTGTACTTAATTCTTTTTAAAAAAAGTTTCTTTCCTTTTTGATCATCCCTCCACCCTATAACCTCCTCCCTCCCACTAGCTGTCATCTGCTCTCCATCTATGAGTCTACCTGTTTTGTTTATTCATTAGATTCCACATATAAGTGAAATCATATGGTATTTGTCTGTCTTTGTCTGTCTTATTTCACTTAGCATAATGTTCTCCAGGTCCATCCATACTGCCGCAAAGTGTAAAATTTTCTTCTTTTTTAAGGCTGAGTAGTATTCTGTTGTATAAATGTCCCATGGTTATCCATTCATCTATTCATCTACAATGAACACTTTGGCTGCTTCCATATCTTGGATATTGTAAATAACACTGCAATGAACATAGGGATACTTATGTTCTTTTGAGTTACTATTTTGGGCTCCTTTGGATATATTCCCAGAAGTGGAATTGCTGGGTCAAAAGGCAGATATGTTTTTAATTTTTTGAGGTATCTCCATACTGCTTTCCACGATGGCTGCATGAATCTGCATTCTCATCCACAGTGCAAGAAGGTTCCCCTTTCTCTACATCCTTGCCAGCGCTTGCTATTTGTTGATTTATTGATGATAGCCATTCTGACATGTATGAGATGGTATCTCTCATTGTGGTTTTCATTTGTATTTCTCTGATGATTAGTGATGTTGAATATCTTTTCATATGTCTACTAGCCATCTGTATGTCCTCTTTGGAGAAGTACCTATTTAGGTCCTTTGCTCATTTTTTAATTGGGTTGTTTGCTTCTTGGGTGTTGAGTTTTGTAAATTCTTTATAAATTTTGGATATTAACCCCTTATCAGATGTACTGGCAAATATATTCTCCTATTCTGCGGGTTGTCTTTTTATTTTGTTGACTTCCTTTGCTGTGCAAAAACTTTTTAGTTTGATGTAGTCCCATTTGTTTAGTTTTTCTTTTGTTTCCTTCACCTGGGGAGATGTATCTGATAAAAAATTGCTATGAGTGCTGTCCGAGATCTTGCTGCCTTTGTTTTCTTGTAAGATTTTTATGGTTTTAGGTCTAACATTTAAATCTTTGATCCATTTTGACTTTATTCTTGTGTGTAGTGTAGGAAGGTGGTCTAGTTTCGTGTTTCTGCATATATCTTTCCAATTTCCCCAACACCATTTATCGAATAAACTATCTTTAGCTCATTGTATGTGTTTGATTCTTCTGTCAAATATTAATTTACTATAAAGGCATGGGTTCATTTCTGGGTCTCTGTTCTGTTCCATTGAGCTATATGTCTGTTTTTATGTCAGTATCATGCTGTTTTGATTACTATGGCCATATAGTATAGTTTGATATTAGGTAGCATAATTTCTCCACCTGTGTCCTTTTTGTCAGGATTGCTGTTGCTATGTGGGACCTTTTGTGGTTCCATATAAATTCTTGAAATATTTGTTCTATTCTGTGAGATACATCGTTGGAATCTTGATAGGAATTACATTGAGTTTATAGATTGTTTTAGGCAGTGTGGGCATTTTAACGATGTTAATTTTTCCTATCCATGAACAGGGATGTGCTTCCACTTATTTGTTATCTTCTTCAATTTTTTTCTTTGCTGCCTCATAATTTTCTGTGTACATGTCTTCTATATCCTTGGTTAGGTTTATTACAAATGTTTTATTCTTTTTGAAGCAATTGTGAATGGGATTGTTTTCTTAATTTCCTTTTCTGTTAGTTCATTATTGGCATATAAAAATGAAAACTGATTTCTGGATATTAATTTTGTATCCTGCTTTGCTGAATTCATTAATCAGCTCTAGTAGTTTCTTGGTAGAATCTTTGGGGTTCTCTATGTATGATATTATGTCATCTGCAAGTAATGACAGTTTTACTACTTCCTTTCCAATTTGGATGTCTTTTATTTCTTCTTGTCTGATTGCTGTAGCTAGGACTTCCAGCAGTATGTTGAATAAGAGAGGTAAAAGTAGACATCCCTGTCTTGTTCCTGATCTTAAGGGGCATGTTTGTAGTTTTGCCTGTTGAGTATGATGCTGGCAGTGGGTTTGTCATATGTGGTCTTTATTATGTCTAGGTATGTTCCCTCTATTCCTAGTTTGCTGAGGGTTTTTTTCATAAATGGGTGCTGGATTTTTTCAGATGCTTTTTTCTGCATCTATTGATATGATTATATAGTTTTTATCTTTCATTTTGTTTATGTGGTGAATAACATTTATTGATTTGCAAATGTATGATTCATGCATTCCTGGAATAAATCCCACTTGATCATAGTGTATGATCTTTTTGATACATTGATGTATTTGGTTTGCCAATATCTTGTTGAAGATTTTAGCATCTGTGTTCATCAGGGATATTGGCCTATAATTTTCTTTCTTTATAGTGTCTTTATCTGGTTTTGGAATTAGGATGATGCTGGCCTAGTAAAATGAGTTTCAGAGTCTTCCCTCCTCTTGAATTTTATGAAATAGTTTGAGAATGAGAGGTGTTAGTTCTTCTTGGAATATTTGGTAAAATTCCCCTGTGAAGCCATTTGGTCCAGGGCTTTTGTTTGTTGGGAGTTTTTTTTATTACTGCTTCAATTTCACTAGGTGTAATCTGCCTATTCAGATTCTCCAATTCTTCCTGATTTAGTTTGGGAAGACTATGTTTCTAGGAATTTATCCATTTCGTCCAGGTTGTCCAGTTTGTTGCCATGTAGTTGTTCATAATATTTTCTTACAATCTTTTGTATTTCTTTGTTGTCAGTTGTTATTTCTCCTCTTTCATTTCTGATTTTATTTATGGTTCCTTTCTCATTTTTTCTTGATGAGTCTGGTTAAAGATTTGTCAATCTTGTTTATCTTTTCAAAGAATCAGCTCTTGGATTCATTGATCTTTTGTATCATTTTTTTAGACCGTATTTTATTTGTTTCTGCTCTGATCTTGTTTCGTTTCTTCTACTCACTTTGGGATTTGTTTGTTGTTCTTTTTCAAGTTCCTTTAAGTGTAAACTTAGAGTGTTTATTTGAGCTCTTTCCCTCCCTCCCTCCCTCCCTTCCTTCCTTCCTTTAGTTTTTTAAGAAAGGACTGTAATGCTATGAATTTCCTTCTTAGGATTGCTTCCCCAGTGTCCCACAGATTTTAGATTGTTGTGTCTCTTTTTCATTTTTTTCAAGGTATCGTAGATTCATTCCTTGATCTCATTGTTGACCCATTCATTGTTTAATAACATGTTATTTAGCTTCCATGTCTTTGCGTGTTTTTCAGTGTTCTTCATGTGATTGATTTCTAGTTTCATAGCATTGTGGTCGGAGAAGATCCTTGATATCAGGCTTCTTAAATTTATTGAGACTTGTTTCGTGTCCTAATATGTGTTCTATCCTAGAAAATGTTCTATGTGCATTTGGAAAGTGTGTGTATTTTGCTTTGGGATGAAATGCCCTGAAGATATCTATTAAATCCATCTGCTATAGTTTGTCATTTAAGGCTGTCTTTTCCTTGTTGATTTTCTGTCTGGAAGATCTGTCCATTGAAGTCAATGGGGTGTTAAAATCTTTGACTATGACTATATTTCTGTTGATCTCTCCCTGTAAGTCCATCAAGATTTGCTTCACATATTTAGGCGCTCTTATGTTAGGTATGCAAATGTTTACTAGGGTTATATCCTCTTGTTGGATTGTTCCCTTTATCATTATGTAGGGTTCTTCTTTGTCTCTTACTATAGCCTTGGTTTTTTAAAGTCTATTTTGTCAGATATTAGTACTGCTGTCCCAGCCTTTTTTTCTTTTCCATTTGCATGAAATATCTTTTTCCATCCCTTTACTTTTAGTTTGTGTGTATCTTTTGATCTGAGATGGATCTCTTGGAGGCAGCATATCTGTGGGTCTTGTTTTCTTATTCATTCAGCTACCCTGTCTCTTGGTTAGAGCATTTAAGCCATTTACATTCAAGGAGATTATTGGTAGATACGTATGTAGTACCAATTTATTGTTAGACATTTTTCTTTTTTTCTTCTTAAAGCAAGCCCTTTAACATTTGCTGCAGTAGTGGTTTGGTGTTAATAAACTCCTTTACTTTTTTCTTGTCTGGGAAGCTCTTTATTTCTCCTTCAAATTTAAACGATAGCCTTGCTGGGTAAAGCAGTCTTGGTTGTAGGCCCTTGCTTTTTAATCACCTTGAATATTTCACGCCATTTTCTTCTGGCCTGAAATATTTCTGTTGAGTAATCAGATGCTAGTCTAATTGGTGCTCCCTTATAGGTAACCACTTGCGTTTCTCTTGTGGCTTTTAGGATTCTCTTCTTGTCTTTAAGCCTTGCCATTTTAATTATGATGTGTCTTGGTGTAGACCTCTTTGGGTCCAACTTGTTTGGGACTCTGAGCTTCCTGGACTTGTGTGTCTTTTTCCTTCACCAGATAAAGGAAGTTTTGTGTTATTTCTTCAAATAGGTTCTTGATCCCTTGCTTGCTCTTTTCTCCTGGTATTCCCATGATGCAGATGTTGTTATGCATCATGTTGTCCAAAATGTGTTTTAAGCACTCCTCATTTTTTTAAAAATTCTTTTTTCTTTTGGCTGCCATCCTTGGGTGTTTTTTTTTTACCTTGTCTTCCAAATCCCTGATTTGATCCTCTGCTTCACCTAACCTACTGTTTATTCTTCCAGTGTATTATTTGTTTCAGATATCGCATTCTTTATTTCTGACTGGTTCTTTTTTATGGTCTCTGTCTTTTTTCATGCTGTTGATTATCCTTATAATCATTACTGTAAACTCCATATCTGATAAATTGCTTGCCTCCATTGCATATAGTTCTTCAGGAGAATTCTCTTGTTCTTTCATTTGGGGTCTGTTTCTTTACCTTCCCATTTTGGCTTCTTTTTGTACTTTCCACCGTAGTTGTTAAACTTATCAAGCCGTAATCAGCTTTAGCACAACACCTTGGGACAGAGTAATTCCGCTGGGTGGGGCTGTTGCTTCTCCTCAGGCTCATGCCACTTGGGGGGGATTGCTCTGCCTGAGAGTGATGGCTCCTGCAGTGTGGGAAATGACTCAGCACAGAGATCCTGGTGGCTATTCCTTCAGTTCTCTCCCCAGAGCCACCAACCCCAATCTTTCCTTAAGTGTCTCTAGTCTACTCTACCCTCCTCTTTTGTAGCTCACGGTGAGTGGCCACAAATGAAATTTTGTACATTTGCCCTTTAAGAGGCTCTCTGTATCTCCAGCTGTCTCTCCCTGGTAGACTGAAGCCCTGCTGCTTTTCACAGATGATGTTATCTGGGTTCCTTTCTGGCTCTGGTGCTGCAGGCTGGGGAGCCCAGCTTGGGTTCTAGACCCCACACTTCTCAGGGGGAACTCACCAGCTGTTGAAATATTCCTCAAGAACTTAAGCTGTTGGTGTGGGATCTCAGCCAGCCCTCTTGTGCCTCCTCTGCACTCCCTACCAGTCTTGTTGTGGTGAAGTGGTTTCTTCCGTCTGTCCTTGGTTATAAGGCTGCTCTCCAGGTAGTGTTCAGTTGGTTACTCAAGATGCTTTCTCTACAATTTAGTTGTACTTCCTGATTGGTCCTAGGAGGAGGTTAGTGTAGCTTCCACTTACTCTTCTTCCACCTTGGATGTTTCTGATTTGTATTTAGTTTTAACAGCTTCAAGTAGCTTGAGATTAGAAACTTTCCTTGGATACTATTATTCTCTAGACTGCCTGGCATGAACCAGAGAATTATCTTGGCCTGAAGACTAGATTTCTAAAAGAAGTAATGGAATACACTGGAATGCACTTTCCTATAAGCTGATTCCCAACTGTATTTTGATTTTCTCTGAAGTAGTAACATTGATTTATTAAAACTCATAATTCCAGTTTGAGTCTCATGCTTGACCACAGTTCTGTGCTTCTGTGCCTAATAGCAATTCTCAGAATTGCAGTTTGTTTTCTAACTTGTCTGAATTTGTTAAAAGACATCTTGGTTAAATATTGATGAATGGTTTTATTGAAGAGTCTCTGAGTTAAGGAGCAGGTGCCTGCTTATGACAAACAGTGACTTACAGGTGCTTTTTGCTCTAAAAGTTGATTTCAGTAAATTAGTCTCACAGTTTAAACTACCTACATAGTTTTCAGTGAGCAGGTGTAATTTTATGCCCAATGTTATTTTCTTGATGCTTTAATAGGAAGTCAGAGTGTAGCTTCTCAGTAGAATTTAAGAATATTGGTCCCATATGAATTATAGAATGCTAAAATAAAGGTTTTAACAAGCATTAAATAACTGGAGATTCAAAAGAAGGGACTAAAATAGGCAGCCTCTCAGAGCAGCCTTAATTCATAAGGGAATTCTTTGAATTTCTATCGGTGTAATTGTGGGACCTGGAATTTGGGAACCTTACCACTGTCCAAGATAATGGGGAAATTGGAGGGTGTTTCTCTCTCTGTATTTTGCTTGAAATTGTGTTTTCATTGGTTGCCTGAGATCTTTAGATTAATCGCACACTAAAGGATCGTTGGGAAAATGTATCTGTTTTACTAAAAAATGAAATCAAGCTCATTATATACCTTACTAGTAATTATTGTTTGTGGTTGATATATATATCAACCACTAATTATATATGCATCTGCCTCTATGTGTATATGTATTTTCAAGATGTATGTGTGTGTGTGTGTGTGCTATAGATATTAGGATATATGCATATATATCCTTTCGAGGCTCATATATAAATTTGAAGTACAGTTAAGACTGCACTTGAATAAATGATCTCTGTGCTTAAACAAGGAACAAGCATCCGTCTGTATATATTCGGTATTGTATTCTTACTGATAAAGAGGTAAGTTTTTTCTCAAATTCTCCCCTGACTTTTTTCCAGTGATTCCAATCCCAGTGCCCAAGTGAGTTTTTTCATCCTGGCATGTCTCAGTGTTTGATTTGAAAATCAGTACAGCACAGGCATTCTAAAGCTTATCTAGATGATCTGGAGATTGAAGATACGACAAATCCACAGATGTTTATTGAGCACCTTCTTGTATAGGGTATATATGCTAAGAAAAATGAGTCACTCTGTTTTCTAACATCTGTCCATCTGGGTAAATAAGATAAATATATGTTTTAAAGGCGTACTAAAAACTACCCCTTTTATTCATAGTTTGGTCCCTGGATCAACAGAATTGGCATCAACCAAGAGGTTTTTGAATTATAGATTATTGGATCTCACCTGTGCCTACTGAGTAATAATTTGTATTCGAATAAGGTCTCCAGGTGATTCACGTGCACATTAAAGAGGCATTGAACAAAAGGGTGTGTGATTTAAGTGCTAAAGGTGTGGGAACAATAACTGCTATCATTTATCAAACTATTATATTCTAGATGTTTTACTATATTGCATATATTATAAAAATAATTTAATCTCTGTCACAGCAATGTAGTGCTATAGAAACTTAAAAAAGTGAGAGATGGATGTGTGTTAGAGTGGGAAGGGAATGCTTAATGAAAGCGTGAGGTATGAATTGAGCCTGAAGAATTTGAATGAAGAGATAAGTCTCGCTCAGTCCAGACTTGGGGGTAGTATAAGGAAAGTACAGTGGCAGAAATGAAAGAGATGATGAGACTGGATTTATGTATTTTCTAGGCAGCACCTGTTTCTATTATTTTCTGGTGTTTCTTTAGGCATTTCGTTAAGAATAGGGGAATTCAAACTGCAGGGGTCTGTACCAGGACTTGTGAGTGGCTCTAGAAAAATATTTGAATTGGAACATGGGGGGAAGCTCAAGCGAGTTTTGAGGCTTCTCTCTGCTACATATTTTATTTATATGTTCTATGGACCAGTTTCATAGAATTTCATTGTTCATAGCAGCAGTAGCCTATAGCTTAGAATTCTAGTTATTAGAGTTGGAATATCATCTGGGTCACTTTATAAATGGGGGAAATCTTGACCTAAAGAGGGAGAGTGACTTCTTCAAGGTTACTCAACTAGTTGATGACAGAACCAGAACTAGAATATAAAACTTCAGTTTCTATACTAAGCTTTCTTCCCCTGTATACCATGTAACAGTACTCTTCTGTTTTACCATCATCCTACCTTCCTAACTTTTATCTTTCTCCATCCTGATGATCTCAAGGACTCACAGAGACTTTTCATCTTATAGCATTTGAACTCAAAGGAACCTGAATCATCATCTAGCCCAGAGAAATAGAATGATATTGCCCAAGGTCAAATAAGAAGTTGGTGAGGGAATGGAGACTAGAACTCACATCTTCTGACTCCACCTCAAGTTTCTTTCTACTTTTAAGTCACTCGGAGTAGATTCCCTAAATTTAATCCGTTTTCTCCTTAATACTGTTTGTAGCTGCTTCTTTTAAAGATTTATTGTAAAGTTGTTAGTAAGTGCTTAAAAAGAACCACATGAGCATATCACACTGTATCTACACTAGCAGTTTCACAATCTTATTTGTGTTATTGATGTTTCAGCAAAGGTTGTTATAAAATGATTGAAGTGGACTCTTAAAGAGCTAGTCATTAAAATCCAACAATATTCTAAAGTAAATGGGGTTGTTCTACAATAGTGACCTTCCTTTCAGGGACCCATTTTTACCTCAGTATCCCTGTCTACCTAAGATTGCTTATTGTCTTTTCGTATCCAAGTTCAGGTCTATAGTAACATTAGTCTTATCAATATCTTGATAAACAAAATACAATGGAGGCCTAAATAGGAAGTTTTCCATATTGTATACCTTCTCCTCAAATTTACGAAACATTTTTAACTGGGATATGATTCAGTGCAATTAAGCATCTAACAAGCCAAGTAGTGCTGGGGATATAAGAATAAGTAGAGCATAGACCTTGTCTACTGGGATCTTCCAGTCCACTAGGGGAGAGGACAGACATTTAAATAGGATTTTAATATAGTGTGATAATTAGTATACATAGGGTGCTATGGGAACACAGAGGTGGGCTGTCCTGAGGAATGAAGATGTTGTGATTAGAAATGTTTGTACCATTAAAAATGTGCCACTGTGTATTCTTAGGTAAGCCACTTTGCCTCTTTAGTTTTTGATTCTCTAATACCTGTCAAATGAGAAGACTGAAACAGATTATCTAACTTACTTTACAGTACTACATTATTTCCATGTTACAGTTTTTGTACCATTGTCTTTCAAAAATTTTAGCTCTGTATTTTATTCTTTGTGGCAATGATTGTAAATCTTTGCAAAAACAGGCATAGGCCAGTAAATGAGTTTATGTGCCCTTGGATGAAAAACTCATCTTCTAGTACTCTCCATTCAGTACCTTCTTCTTAGATTATTGCTACTATGGGGATCCTGAAAAAAAAGTGGGGTCAATCCTGTAGTGGCTTATGTGTATGTTTCCTCCTCATGATGGAAATTGGAGACTTGTGGTTGAATTTCTCTCTCCCTGACAGATATAAGAAATCTGTCTGTCTGTCTGTCTATCTATCATCTATCTATTTCATGTGTGTATATATATATATATATCTCAGATCTGTCCAGAAAATATCCATCCGTATACTATGAAAAAATATACTATGAAAACCTGCCAGGTTATGAAAAATAAACATTTATTGAAGAAGATGCAAGATGCAAGAAACATTGTACATAAGACAGTGGCACCTCAGTCCCCTTCAAAGTAGGCACCTTGGGGACTCACACAGTTCTCCCAGTCACCATCAGCTACCCTGTTGTATTTTCCTGAATCTCATTGACAGTCTGAAATCTCTTCCCTTTTAAAGGTGATTTTAGTTTCAGGAAAAGGCAGAAGTTGCAGGGTGCCAAATCTGGACTGCAGGGGGCTGAGTCACCTGGGTGATTTGATGTTTCACCAAAAACTTTGTAGGAGATGTGATGCATGAGTACACTCATTATCATGATAAAGCTGCCAGTCACCAGTTGCCCATAGCTGTGGCCTCTGAATCATCTGAATAGTTTCTGTGGAGGCGTGTTCAAGCTTAATGCAAAATTTAATGCAGGTTCATTGCTCTACTAGGGGTGTCAAAGCTGTGGCCAATGGGTGGCATGCAGCTCAGGATAGCTATGAATGCGGCTCAACACAAAATCATAAATTTACTCAAAACATTATGAGATTTCTTTGTGATTACATGTCACAATGTATTTAATGTGTCACCCAAGACAACTCTTCTTCCAGTGTGGCCCAGAGATGCCAAAAGGTTGGACACCCCTGCTATGTGCTTAGTCATTTTGAATGGGGTAGCCACAGTACACATGCTCACTCAACAATGTCTATTGCCCCCATTTACTAGTACAGTGAAGTCATCATTGTTCATGCATATGCATTCCAGTCCACTCTCCTGGGCTGCCAGGTTATATCATTGTCATGCAAACTTTTTTTGTTATATTAACAATGGTTGGACTTTTTCTATATAGACTTCATATATGTTGGCTAGCAGCATTTATTTTTTGATCCCTGTCATGTGCACTGTGCTTTATAGTTTACACAGCATATTCCTACCCATTGTTTCATTTTATCTTCACAGTGATCCTGACCTATAGGTAGAATATCCATTTTATAGATGAATAAACAGGCTCATAAAAGTAGTCACTTGCCGAAGATTATATAGCTATTAAACTGAAGTGTCAAGATCTGAACCCAGAGTGATAGATTCATACAAAAAAAAAAAAAAGATAACTTTGCCAACAGAAAATTAGAGGATGATTTTTTCTTTTTAAAATTTTATTTATTTACTTTTAATTTTTATTGACTATTGGAGTGACATTGTTTAATAAAATTATATAGATTTCAAGTGTATAAGTTCTATCATACATCATCTGTATATTGTATTGTGTGTTCACCATCCAAAGTTAAGTCTCCTGTCACCATTTATCACCCCTTGACCTTCTACCTCCTCCTACCCCTCTTTCCGTTGGGTAATTACCATGCTGTTGTCTGTGTCTGTGAGTTTTTTTTTTTCTAATTCCTTCATCTTTTTCACTTACCCCCCAACTTTCCTCCCCTCTGACAGTTGTTAGACTGTACACTGTGTGAGTCTGTTTGTTTGTTTTGTTAGTTTATTTTGTTATTAGACTCCACATATAAGTAAAATCATATGGTATTTGTTTTTCTTTGACTGGCTTATTTCATTTAGCATAATACTCTCCAGGTTCATTCATGCTGTTGCAAAAGGTTTGTTTGTTTGTTTGTTTGTTTGTTTTAGAAGAGAGAAGCATTACCAATTTGACTCAGCTATATGTAACAATTAGAGACATGACCACATAAATCTTTATGATATTTAATAAGTAAATGAATTCTAAAACAGCTCTGCTTCAGTTTCTACTTGTAACTAATTAAGGAAGGATGGTTATAGAGGGAAATGAAAGGAGAGAAATACGTAGAATGGATTTAAAAAGTAGTTCCTGTATTCTTTTCCCCTATCTAATCCATCTTTCACATTGTTTTCAGAGTATTCCTAAACAAAACAAAAGCATTCGTAGATCTTATAAATTTACTTTGTAAATAGTCTTCTCTATCACACTGTTATTCATTAGGCTTATTCACAATTTGGCTTCAGCTTATCTTTCAGACTTTTTCCATACATTGGATTCCCCTTCCCTCGAATACATACTTTACTTTCTGTATTCTGTGCTATTATTATACAGTTGCCTTTGGAATGCTCTTCTTCTGCTTCTCTCTTTGACCTCAACACTCATTTTCTTTGTTCTATATTCAGAGGGTAAGGGTACTGAATATTGTTTAAGAACCACCCTGTCCTGCCTTCTCCATGACCTTGCTCAAAATTTTATCCCTTTTTTCTTCTGCTTATACTCTCATTTTCTACTGGTTGCTTCTACTAGTTGCTCCATCATTGTAAAGAAAGAAAGAAGCAAAAACTCCTCCTTCACCTTCTTAATCATTCTTCCATATGTGAAAAATAAATCTGAGTTTCATTTTTACTTTCTTATCTGATATTTGCTCACCTGAGCTGAAATTGGGCTTCTATCTTCCCCATAATATTGAAATTCTTTTTGTTATCTTACCTAATTGCTAAATCCAAAGGACAGTGTCAGTTTATACCTTCACTGATGGGTTTGACACTGTTTATCTTCCATCTAGAAGTCCCTGGGCTTCTGCATTCTTCGTTCGCTTTATACCTGTTCTTTAAAAGTTCCTTCTCATTTTTCTTGTTCTTTTCTTTGCCTGCCTCATTAAATGTAGGTATTCCTCAGAGTCCCATTTTCTACCCACTTCTTTTTTCACTCTATACACTCTCTCTGGTCCATCCACTCTCAAAATGTCCATTACCTACTAAATGTAATTGGTTCCCAAATCTTTAGCTCAGAACTTTGTCCTGATCTTCAGACATGCTTATTGCCAGATGGACATCTCCATCTGCGTGGCTAAAGGTAATTCAAGGTAATTTGTTCCAGTATTAAATTCCTTATCTTTCCTTCCTATTTCAGTTCTCATATTCTTTATCTTGATTGGGGATAGCAGTGGTCATCTATTTCAATTTCTTATTACCTTTCATCTAGAAATTCTGCAGGTCTCATGATTTCCACTTAATAGCTTGAATGAACTATTTAAAATGCAAATTGACCTTTTCATTCCTTTGCTTAAAGCTTTTTAGTGTCTTTCCCTGTCTTATAGGTAAAGTTCATGGTTCTCCTGTGATCTGACCCCTGCTTACGTCTCCAACCTCCTTCTAACATTTTCATCCTCAAACTTTACTTTTTAGCACAACTGAACTATTTGCAGTTTTGTACACTTCTTATGGCATTCCTCCTTTTTGCCTTCGTTTATACTTCTACCGCAATTGCCTCATCTTCTCTCCCTTTTCTTGACTAAATTCATGTTCATCTTTTGAAACTGAGTTGAATATTTTCTTTTCCAGGAATTCTTCTCTTACTCTGTAGATTATATTTGCCATATATGCCTCCTCTATGCCCTTTTTCAATCCAGTAGATATCTTTATCACTGAACTCAACACAGTGATATCTGTTTATGTGATAGTGAGTCCTTTGAGGACAAGCTTAGTGTTTTCTCCATTTTTTTGTATCCTTAGCATCCAGCAGAATGTCTGATACATAATTTGAGGTCAGTAAAACTTTGCCAAATTGAGTTGAGGAGAGGGATCCAAAGAATGTGAAAAGGCATAGAAAGGAAACAATGGACAAGAAGAAGTATTCTAGGATTAGAGGTGTATTTTATTATGTTGGAAGTCTTGCTTATTCACTACAGATATAATAAGCTTTAGAATACCTTTGCTTTTATACTCTATGAAACACAAATTAACTTAACCACAAATTTTCAACCTGTTCACTTCATAAATCTTTTGAGATTTAGCTGTGAATGAGAGCCATAGCAACTCCTAATACTAGAAAGTATTATTTGGTACACGGCAGCTTTTAACAGAGAAAAGGAAATGGAATAAAACTGATGACCAAGTTTTTCTTCCCTAACTTATATTGATGCGTGGCTCTAAAGGAGCCCATTTTTTCCTGAAGTTAATCCTGCTTTCTTGTCCTACCTAGAGAACTTTTCTTTTAGTATGAAACTTTAGTCTCGGGCCACCCAAGCTTCTCATTCCTTTTTCTTTAGTGAAAAAAAATTTCTTTAGTTTATCCAAAGCATAGTTTTGGATAATTAAAACAGCATTGTGACTGAAAAATGTTGAAAGGAATCTCTTCATGATCTGTCTCTGCTTACTTCTTCAGTATTACCTTTCTTTTATTCCTTACCCACTTTGATATAGCAAAAGAGAAAGCAAAAGCATAACAACAGCAATGAGTAGAGGGGATTTAGGCTAGTTAGTATTAAGGATTCAGGACAGGGAAAAGAAGTTTGAGGAGTTCTGGCTGAGATAGAGGTGTACGTAGATACCCTTCACCTCCTCACATAATCAAAAGAAGGACAACAGCAAATTTAAAACAAAAAATGAGAACTACCAGAAAATTGAACTGTATGGAAGTCTGACAACCAAGGAGTTAAAGAAGAAACATTCATCCAGACTGGTGGGAGGGGTGCGGATGGGGAGCCGGGGTGGAGAGGACCCATGGCAAGGCAGCAGCTGTGGTGGCTGGCGGAATTGGTGGTCCCACATTTCCGAGCAGATAAACCTGGAGGAACAACTGGGGGGTGAGACAGACCATGCAACTCAGGGTTTCATTGTGGGCAACATAAGACCTCAGAACCTCTGGCTGTAAAAACCTGTGGGGGTTTTGGTGGCAGGAGAAACTACCAGTCTCTTGAAAGTGGGGTGAGAATAGAGCAAGTGGCATTGTTTCTTCTCTGACCCCTCCCCCACATATAGTGCCACAACACAACAAAGTGGATTGCCCCATCCTGGCAAATACCTAAGGCTTTGCCTCTTACCATGTAACAGGTGCATCAAGACAAAGAAGTATGGCACAAATGAAAGAACAGATCAAAACTTCAGCAAAAGGACTAAGCAACGAGGAGATAGTCAGTCTAGTATTTATCAGATGCACAGTTCAAAACACTGCTACTCAGAATGCTCATAGAAATGATTGAGTACGGACTCAAAATAAAGGAAGAAGTAAAGTCTATACAAAGTGAAATAAAGCAAAATATACAGGGAACCAACAGTGAAGGGAAGGAAACCGGGACTCAGATCAATGATTTGAAGCAGAAGGAAGAAATAAATATTCAACCAGAACAGAATGAAGAAACAAGAATTCAAAAAAATGAGGAGAGGCTGAGAAACCTCTGGGACAACTTCAAAAGTTCCAACATCCAAATCATAGGGGTGCGAGAAGGAGAAAAGGAAGAACAGGAAATTGAAAACATAATGAAGGAGAACTTCCTGAATCTGGCAAAGGAAATAGACTTCTAGGAAGTGCAGGAAGCTCAGAAGTCCCAAAGAAGTTGAACCCAAGGAAGCACACACCAAGGCACATCATAATTACATTACCCAAGATTTAAGATAAGGAGAGAATCTTAAAAGTAGCAAGAGAAAAGGAGACAGTTACCTACAAAGGAATTCCCATAGGACTATCAGCTGATTTCTCAAAAGAAACCTTGCAGGCAAGAAGGGGCTAGAAACAAGTATCCAAAATCATGAAAGGCAAGGACCTACATCCAAGATTACTCTATCCAGCAAAGCCATCATTTAGAATGGAAGGGCAGATAAAGTGCTTCCCAGATAAGGTCAAGTTCAATAGTTCATCATCACCAAGCCCTTATTCTATGAAATGTTAAATGACTTATCTAAGAAAAAGAAGATCAAAACTATGAACAGTAAGCTGACAACAAACTCAGAACTATTCATAACTGAACTTCTATAACACACATACACACAAAAGCCAAACTAAGCAAACAACTAGAACAGGAACTGAATTACAGAAATAGAGGTCACATGAAGGGTTATCAGTGGGGAGGTGAGGAGGGGGAAGAATGGAGGAAAAGGTACAGGGAATAAGAAGTATAATTGGTAGTTACAAAAATAGACAGGGGTAGGTTGAGAATCATACAGGGAATGGAGAAGCCAAAAAAATTACATGTATGACCCATGAAATTGGGTGAGGGAATGCTGGAGGGATTGGGGGTACCAGGTAGAGGGGGATAAAAGGGAGAAAAAAGGAGTGGAACTACTATAATTGCATAATCTAAAATATACTTTTTAAAAAAAGAAGTATGAATAAGCAGATTGGGAGAATGATGATAATACCCAATGTGATAGGCACTATTCCAAGTAGATGTGTTAACCCATATACTAAATTATAAAATAGATTACTCTCATTAACTTAATTTTACAAATGAGAAAACTGAAGCTCATAGAGAATCCAGGATTTGAACCCAGATAGTCCAGGCCCACTCTGTCAACCACCATGGCTTTGTAATCACGGGATAACAGTGTTCCCAATTTCTCTTTGGCCACTAAACACCTTGGTTTTCCTTTCCTCAGTGACACATATGTATGTTTGACCTTGGGCAATTTCTTGTTTTCTTTTAACCCCAGTTTCTTTTTTTTTTAAGATTTTATTTATTTATTTTTAGAGAGAGAGGAAGGGAGAGAGAAAGGGAGAGAATCATCAATGTGTCATTGCTTCTCAGGCGCTCCCCCTACCAGGGGCCCAGCCTGTAAACCAGGCATGTGCCCTGACTAGGAATCGAACCAGCGACCCCCTGCTTCACAGTCCAGGGCTCAATCCACTAAGCCACACCAGCCACGGCTAACCCCAGTTTCTTTATAAAAAGGAGATAAAATATCTCAAAGGGTTCTTATGAGAATAAATTGAAATAAATTCTACAAATGTCTAACAGGGTAAATGGCACATGAGAAATGGTCAATAAATGTTCCACTATGATGAGCAAATTTTCATAGCAGCTTTAAGACAACAGTTTACTATATGACTATTTATAGGAAGGAGCCTACAAGTCAAGTAAAATAATTTGTAGACAGGTTTCCATGATATGAAAAATAGGGCAAACCTAGAAGAATATTCCTTTATTTTGGGTGGAGTAGTTTCTTGTGCATAGTTTAGAAGACACTGATTAATGTTTTGAAACAGTCTTGGGGGAAGATGTTTTTGTAATGGCTTATTTGTATAGACTTTATACTGTGAACATCTATTGTCTTGTTTAATCCTCCATACAGTAGTATTTGTGGGGCAGTAATTAATGTTATTCTCATTTTACATATGAAGGAATTAAGATCCAGGGAGGGTAAGATGTATTACTCAAGTTTATATAGCCAGGGAGTGGCAAGAGTCATGACTAGAACTCAAGTTTTGACTTTGCAGATTGTATTTTTCTATGGCTTTCTTAGATTGAGTTCCAAGTGCCATAGAGCTTTGTAGTTAGCTAATCTAGTTGGAAACTTGTATTAAGTGGTCAAGAATATTAGTTGTTTTAGCCACTTAACAAACCTCATTGTTTTCTAAGGTATTTGGCTTAATGAGTTCCCTTTAGTATTACCTTGTCTCAAAAGCTGCTGACATGGACTTCCAACCAAGATGGAGGCGTAGGTAGACACACTATGTCTCCTGTCACAACCAAAATAAGGACAACAAGAATTTAAAAACAAAATAACAACAAGAACTGACAGAAAATTGAACTGTATGGAAGTCTGACAACCAAGGAGTTAAAATAGACACATTCATCTAGACTGGTAGGTGGGGCGGAGTTGGGAGGCCAGGCGGAGAAGGGTCATGGCACCAAAAGCGGTGGCACCAGGCATGCAAGAAGGAAGTGGGCAGGCTCTGGGCATGCTTGCAGCAGCTGGCAGTCCCCTGGCGTGGGGTGGCAACAGGCAGACCCAGCAAGGCGGCGAATGTGAAGTGAAGCACAGCTTGCAAGGCAACTGGCTGACCTGGCAGTCCCACATTCATGTGCAGATAAACCAGGCGAGGCTGGGAGTGAGACAAATTGCACAACCCAGGGTCCTAGAGCCAGGAAATAAAGCCTCAAGGCACTGATTGGGGATACCTGTGAGGGTTGAGGTGCAAGGAGAGACTCCCAGCCTCACAGGAGAGTTCGTTGGAGAGATTCACAGGGTCCTAGAATGTACACAAGCCCACCCACACGGAAATCAGCACCAGAAAGGCCCAGTTTGCTTGCAGGAAGCAGTGGAAGGGACTGAAATCGACAGAGAGGGGAGCAAGCACCACTGTTCCCTCTTGGATCCTGACCCCACATATACAGCCTCACAACTAAGCAACTGGGTTGCCCCACCCTGGTGAACACCTAAGGCTCTGCCCCTCACTACGTAGCAGGTATGACAAGACCAAAAAAAAAAAAAATGGCCCAAACAGAAGAACAGATCAAAGCCTCAGAGCAAATACAACTGAGGAAAGGAGAGATAGCCAGCCTATCAGATGCACAGTTCAAAGCACTGGTAATCAGGATGCTCACAGTATCGGTTGCATTCGGTTGCAAATTAGATGAAAAAATGAAGGCTATGCCAAGTGAAATGAAGGACAATGCACAGGAAATGAATAGTGATGGGAAGAAAACCGGGACTCACATCAATGGAGTGGACCAGAAGGAAGGAAGAAACAACCAGAGAAGAATGCAGAAATAAGAATTCAAAAAATTGAGGAGAGGCTTGGGAACCTCCAGGACATCATTAAATGTTCCAACATCTGAATCATAAAGGTACCAGAAGGGGAAGAGGAAGAGCAACAAGTGGACAAGTTATTTGAGCAAATAATAAAGGAGAACTTCCCCAATCTGGCAAAAGAAATAGACTTCCAGGAAGTCCAGGAAGCTCAGAGAGTCCCAAAGAAGTTGGACCCAAGGAGGAACACACCAAGGCACATCTTAATAACATTAGCCAAGATAAAAATGAAGGAGACAATCCTAGAAGCAGCAAGAGATAGGGGGACAGTAACCTACAAAGGAGTTCCCATAAGACTGTCAGCTGATTTCTCAAAAGAGACCTTGCAGGCAAAAAGGGGCTGGAAAGAAGTATTCCAAGTCATGAAAGGCAAGGACCTACATCCAAGATTGCTCTATCCAGCAAAGCTTTCATTTAGAAGGGAAGGGCAGATAAAGTGCTTCTCAGATAAGGTCAAGTTCAAGGAGTTCATCATGACCAAGCCCTTATTTTATGAAATGTTAAAGGGACTTATCTAAGAAAAAGAAGATCAAAAACATGTATAGTAAAATGACAACAAACTCACAATTATTAACAGCCACACCTAAAACAAAAAGAAACTGAGCAATCAACTAGAGCAGGAACAGAACCACAGAAATGGAGATCACATGGAGGGTTAGCAACAGGGGAATGGGAGGAGGAGAGAGGGGGAAAGGTACATAGAGTAAGTAGCATAGATGGTAGGTAGAAAATAGGCAGGGGGAAGGCAAGAACAGAATGGGAAATGTAGAAGCTAAAGAACTTATGACATATGGACATGAACTAAAGGGAGGAATGTGGGTGGGAGAGGGTGTGCAGGCTGGAGGGGAATGAAGGGGGGAAATGGGACAACTGTAATAGCATAATCAATAAAATATATATTTTTAAAAATGCTGACACAAAAAAGCAGGGAATAGTGCTATAAAAGGCGGTTGTCAGGGAGGTTGGTTGGGACTAGTATTTATCTTCTCTGGAGAGAATGGAGCTAAAGGACCTCAAGAAGCATCATGTTGTTCTGGAAAACAGGAGTTTTGAAGTCAGATGATCTGGGTTTAATTCTGGCCATAGCATATTGCTATTCTTCTCTGAATCTTGATTTCCTCATCCCTAAAATTGGAGTAATAATACCTGTCCTACTTTCTTCATAGGATTGTTGTGAGATCTCATAGGACACCAAAACACACACAACAGATTTAAACATATATGTACTGAAGAGAGGAGATGTGAGGAAGAATTCTCTACTTAATTTCCTCTTAAGTATTGCCGTGACAGTTTTTCTAGTTTTTAGGAGTAAGAATTTTAGGGACAAAATAGTATTCTAGGAGTATAGAATTCTAGGAATTCTGAGAATACTAGTATTCCAGGGAATACAGTAGTATTTGTATATGCCCTAGTATCTTCCCTAGAATGGACCTATAATACTGGTCCATACTGGGAAAATACTGGGAATACTAGCTTTTCCCTAGTATCAGGGATGCTAATTCTAGTCAGAGCTGTGGAGATGGTGGATTTTGTATTTTTACTTTTCTGTGCCTTCTCTTACTGCTGATACTTCTCTTATTCTGTGTCTATGGACGTATGTCCTATGACTTAAGACTCATTCCAGAGGTGAACACATTTCCCGAAACAAAATTGGGACATGAGGTCTTACATTTCAGTGCAAGAAACAGTCTGGGAGATTTTTACATACTTAAATGTGGACGTTTGGGAGAAATTTTGGTGGTTGAAGACAATGAATGAAAACTTGAAATTAGGAGTTTCTTGAGAATTGTAGGCCAAATTATTGTTGGCATCATATTTCTTAAATTTTAATTTTCAGCAGGCTGAATTAATCTTAGCTCAACTGTGAATTTTTAACGGTTATCGGTAGTCCCCTTTCAGATTTTTCTGTCTTCATAGGAGGTAGAAAATAGAAAAACTTTTCTAACCCTAAATAATAAATAGTGGAATTTGAGCACTAAGAATGGGGAAAAAGTAGAATTGTGCTTTATTGCCACTTGCCCATGTGAAAAGTCTATTCCTTTAATGCATAAACTGTCAGTTGATTTAGCAAAGTGGGTTGCGAATGATTGTCCTTTCCCCTCCAGGTGACTTCTTTGCAGTTAGATTTGGTTGAAAAAATGCACTGAACTTAATTTTGACCCTGGAAGGAAATTGTAGCATTTGTGGTTCTATTATAAGGCCATATATTTAAGTAAAACTTTATAGTTTGTTATATACTTTGAGTCATTTAATTGTTACCTTAACCTTGTCAGTTAAGTTGGTATAATTTTCTGTTTTGATTAGGAAATAGGAAACCAAGAAAACCAAGGCTCACCAAGATAGTGATTTGCTTAAAGTTACAACACAAAATAGTAGAACTACATCCAAAACCTAGATTCTTCTCTCTCTACCCTTTTATCCTTACTCAGGGCCCTTTTTCTCCATGTAGCTAAACTTGTTCCAAGCTCTGCATTAGTCAGTTATGATGCTTTGCCTAAAAGCACCAAAGATGGATTAAAAATTGCTTAAGCTGACAAGAGTCTGTATAGTCTGTGACAGGTGCTGCGTAGGTTGGTTGAAAAATAACTTAAAGGTTGTCTCTTTTCTCTATGTGTTTTTGTTAATGCTTATCATGCTTTCATGAGTTAGAGTCCTTCCAGTGCCTCTGGTATATTTCAGGCTGCTTTTAAGTTGTCAGGAGAGGAGATTTTCATTCCAGAGCTCAATTGCTTTAAAAGCTTCTTATTTTCCCTTGTACCTAGACATTTATTTCTTAGCCAGTTTTCTGGGTGGTGTCAGACTTAAGTTCCTACTAAGGAGATGTTCCCTGTTGAACTATTTTTTTTCTGCCCTCTTTTTTTCGTATAGCCAGCCTTTCTCCGTACACCCTACACTTCCCTTAGTTCCAGTTATAGTCATATGGAAGGTTCTGGGAGTCAAAGGGTAGTGAGTTTGGGGGTAAGGAAAGGACTTGAAGCTCCTGTCCTTTCTGACTCCATGTGTTCCTGTAAATCCTGCTATGCCTATTTCCCAGGATCTTATAGTTTTCTTCCAGATTGTTGAGGAGCTAAGATCTGGGCAGTGGCCTTCTGGGAATAAAGACTTTCCAGAGACATTTAAATGGGTTAATTCGGTTTTTCTCACAGTTAGGACTTAGAAACAGGCACATAGAGGTCAACCTTTTTTTTTAATGGTTTACTTCCCCTCCCCTTCTTGGGGGTATTTATTTATTTTGAGGTTTCCCATGTATTTTATTCATTCTTTCATGAATTATTCAATAGTAACTGGTGCTAGAATCCTGAGAACAAGAGACATTGACCTGTCTTTACAAAGCTTATAGTTTAGTTGGAAAGACACACAATTAAATAAGCAATGTAATGAAGTGTGATTTATTGCTATATCAACATAATTAAAGGAAGTTTTAAATAGAGCATGTTTCTCTTATAATTTTACCATAGCAATAAAGCAGCTGCTTTCACACTTTTCTGTATTCTCTTTCAATATTTGTCCATATGCACACATTTTTATATAATTGTGATTGTTTTCTAGTTACAATTTCTTGTTGTTTTTCCACTTCTAGATAATTTTTACATATTGTTAGTCTTTTTTAAAAAAAATTAAATGTTTTTTATTGCTTAAATTCCCTTTTTTACTTTTATTTTTAGAATTTATTTATTTATTTATTTATTCCCCTCTTTAGAGAGGGAAGGGAGGGAGAAAGAGAGAGAGAGAGAAACATCTATGTGTGGTTGCTGGGGTCAGTGGCCTGCAACCCAGGCATGTGCCCTGACTGGGAATTGAACCTGAGATGCTTTGGTTCGCAGCCCGCACTCAATCCACTGAGCCATGCCAGCCAGGGCTGTTACAGTCTTAATACCTATATTTTTCATAGGTGTTATACTATGATTTCTTCAATTATTAGAGAACTGTGTTGACTTATAATTTTTGACCTTTATTGCGTAGTAAAACCAGAGGCATTCTCAATTTTCAGGAAAGGAACTACTTGATTAAAGATATGATGATATATTTAGCTTTTGATAGATATTGCTATACTGCTTCCTACAAAAGATTTTCTCAGTTTGAAGTTTATCAACCGTTTTTACCTCACTTTCCAGCACACAGTATTAGTATCTTTTTTAAGTATTAATATAACAGGTATAAAAACCATATTTGACTATTTTAATATATATTTCTATGAGTACAGTGATGTTGAATGTTTTACCTAATGTTTGTTTATAAATATATGTGAAAAAATTGTCTTTTGGCAATTGTAGATTTGCTTACTTGGTGGTTTGATTTTGAATGAAATGTTCATTTTCAGTGAACAAAAATAGATGACAGTGAATAGAATGTCTTCTTAGGAATTTGCTGTAACGTGGCAGAAAACTTCTTTGATTGTGGAGTTAAGAATTGGATTCTTCCTAAAACACCAATCCAAAAGAACCTTTGCACCCCCATGTTCATAGCAGCACAATTTACAATAGCTAAGTGCTAGAAGCAACCTAGATGACCATCAGTAAATGAATGGACCAAAAAACTATGGTACATTTACACAATGGAATTCTATGCAGCAGAAAGAAAGAAGGACCTCCTACCCTATGCAACATCATGGATGCAACTGGAAAGCATTATGCTAAGTGAAATAAGCCAGGCAGTGAAAGATAAATACCATATGATTTCACCTTTAACAGGAACCTAAACAACAAAACAAAGAAAGAAGCAGGGTATA